>VZSV01000434.1:136828-147557 GCA_013398735.1 Nothocercus julius
CGTTAATGCATCAGACATGTTCAGTAATTGGTGAATGAGTTGGCATGTGCATAGGCTGCTCCTGGGTGAAGTTCAGAGGGAGTGTCCATTCTTTGTGCAGTTTCCATAGGGAATGCGTTGTCTGAAATATTTGGGCTTCTGTTTTTGGGTCCTTTCCTGAAAAGTGCTCTGTTTTTGTTTTCCAGTTCAAAGAAGAGATTTCCAGGCGGTTTAAAGCCAAACAGGATCAGCTGGTTCTGATCTTTGCGGGGAAGATCTTGAAGGATGGAGACACTTTGAATCAACATGGGATCAAAGATGGGCTGACTGTGCATTTGGTCATTAAGACTCCACAGAAGTAAGAACCGGTGCCATGGCGGGGAGAGGGGGACGTGCTGGATTTGGGGCATTTGTGAGTGGTAACGGAGATCTTGCAGGAGGAGACCTTGAGGTTGCTGCTTTCCACATAACTGGGGTTTATCACTTGGCCTGTCTTTTTCCTACTCTAACACAGTCCCTCTGTAAATTTACAAGTATCTCAGGGGGCTGAGTCTTCTCTAACACAATTATAGACACTCAAAGCACACAAATATGAGAATTTGGTAATCCTGCAGGAGCCTGTTTGAATGTGATGCTGTTGTAGTTCTAATAAAGATGGGGCTTTAGCAGAAGTCGTGTTCCCCCTGAGTCCATGTTGAATTTCAGACCAGTACCTGGTTATTCTGTTAGTTCTTGCCACGCACTCTGCTCTTGAGCTCATGCTGCCTTCCAGCTACTGCAAACTTGTGCAGGACACGCAGGGCACGGAGAGCGTTGTACAAGGGGCAGAGCAACTTTGCTTCCTTGTGATCCTTGGAGAGAAACTATCTGTGCAGATGTGTCTGGATCCTGCATCTCCAGGCAGCCCAACAGGCTAGTGCTGCTATCTCCACAGCAAACTGTGGTACTTGTGCCCCGTTTCAAAAAGTAAATGAGAAAGCTTCCCTGGGTTGCTTGTTTTATTCTCTAATAGCCATCAATAAGTGCTCACTGAAGACCTTAGAGCCTCTTCCTGTGCACAGACAAACCAAGTGACCTCTCTCTAGCTTCCTCCTTCCTTTTCTTTGTGTTCAGCTTCCCACTTGCTTTGTTTCCCCATGTGCCTGGCCTCCTTCTCGAGGACTTTAAACTGACTTTCAGCAGCAGTTAGTTGAATCTGGAAAATGGAAAGGGGTCTTCAGGTTAGATTTATTTAAGTCACAGAGTAACAGTGAAAGAAGAAAGAGAATTAGAAATCAGAATCATTCTTGGAAAAACAAATAGTTCTGGTTATTTGTTGGTGTCATATATGTATTTTTTAATTTGGAAGAAGTGGATTTTGCAGGCTAGTTCCTAAGTGCTTATGCAGGATTATCACTGCAGTGACTGCAGGTGCTTCAAAGTATCTTTAAACATGTGGGTGTCAGGTCTTGGGTCCTGAAGAGGAGCTGTGATTTCAAAGTGCTTTTTCAGGTATTGGTGCTAATACCGAGAGCGTAGCCGTGCGCTATTGCTGTGCTGCCTTGTGGCACCTGTGTAACTGCCCCTGTCTGTTAAAAGCAGCCCTGGCCCCCCTGCCTTGGAAGTAGAGGCCTCCTGGATACAGTGCAGCCAGTGGCAAAGATGTGAACCCGTAGCCACACTGTCCAGGAACATTTTGTAGCTTCATAGCACAGATGATGTTACCGGCTCGTGCCTCAGTTTCCCCCTCTCTAGAATAAAGCTAATTCTTCTTTTGTCCCCCAGGAGCACTGCTAGTAATAATCAGTGCATGGGAGGAATTGCAGAAAAGCAGCTTCTGGTTTTCCCCATGCAGTATCCCTGCTCTAACCTCCTGCGGTTTCTGTGGGAGCAGCAGGAGGATTTTCCTGTTTGGAGCAAGCTCGTTGCTCAAGGATATGGCTGAGGTAAATAGTTCAGCGCAATTCAAGGAAGAGCCAGCTCTAATTCAGAGTAAGACCAGTCAAGCCACTTGGTGCAGATCGGGATAAAATGTCAGGGCTGTTATGTATCAGGATGGGAGGCTGATATTCCAACACATGGAAGGCATCTGGAAAACACAGCTGTGGATCTCTGCAGAGTGTAATGTTTGCTGCGGGAACCACTGGCTTGATGGGAGACTTTGGAGTGGGGGGCACAGTCTGGTGTCCCCTGCAGAGAGGACTCTGCTTAACTTGCCTGAATCTTAGGAATTTAATGATTTTTTTTTTCTTTTTTTTTGTCCTGTTCCTTGCAGAGTCCAAGATCCTACGGCTGCTGCTTCTGTCCCCACTGCTGCTTCCACCCCCACTGCAACCCCTCCGTCTCCTGCTGCCCCGTCTCACCCTTCCACATCCGGCAGTGCCGGCTCGGACACGGGGAGCGGCAGCAGACGGAGCAGTGGGTCAGGGACCATGGCGGGTACTGGAGACGGAGTCCCTAACAGTGCTGCATCCATCCTTTGTAAGTGACGGCTGCCCGGCGGTCCTACCCAAAGGAAGAATTTCTTAGGATTAGAGCAAGGAGCTGGGGTTCTCAGCCCTTGTATTCGTCCCTGTTGCTTGCTATGGGCTTTGCATGAGGCACTTCTTCACTGTGCCTCAGTTTCCCTGATCAAGGTAACTCATATCCATTTGTGAAGCACTCGGAAGCGTGTGTGGGATGTCCTCGCGCAGAGCTAGCTGCTGTGGGAATAGGAAACCCGCAGCTCAGCATAGATGGAGCGCAGTCAGTTGATGCTCTCGTCCCCTTTTTGCAGCTGCTGACAGTTACTGACTCACACCTCTCTCCCCACGTGTTGTTCCTTCTCCAGCTGGTTTTGGTGGCATCACTGGGCTGGGCAACCTTGGGATGGGCTCTGCCAACTTCATGGAGCTCCAGCAGCAGATGCAGCGGCAGCTGATGTCCAACCCGGAGATGCTGTCTCAGATCATGGAGAACCCCTTGGTGCAGAACATGATGTCCAACCCTGACCTCATGAGACAGATGATCATGGCCAATCCCCAGATGCAGCAGCTCATGGAGCGAAATCCAGAGATAAGCCACATGCTCAATAACCCAGAGCTTATGAGGCAGGTGAGTCAGCAAAGCCAGTGCCCAGGGCCCGTCTAAAACACAACTAGGAGCACCTCTGGACTCGTCTCAGGGTCTCCTCTCAAAAGACAGAGTGTAAATTCCAGATCCGGTGAATTTAGAGATCTTTCTTTCTGCTGTGAGCTTCCCCTCAAACAGATGGTGCTCTTGAGTTTTATGAGTAGTTATGGATTGCAAGCACGTGGGCTGAGTAATATCTCTCTTCCAGAACTATTGAATCCATCATGTGTTGGGCAGAAAGGATGCTGAGATAATCCCATTGTGCTGTATGCAAGGCTACTCTGTTCTGATTCAGGCATGGGAGCAAAACCAGTTGTGGTGAAGGGAAGCTGCTGCAAAAGCTCTTTGTTCCTTTCTGTTTCTCTTTGTAGATTGTTAAGACTACAGGGCTGTACGAACAATATCTTAGTACATATTAGCAGGGGAGGGCACTAGTCATAGTCTGGGATCCACGAAATCTCAATTTTGTCTCTGATCCCACCCAGAAAGACCCCATTTCCTAGAGAACTGACTGTAATATCCCAAGCCTATCGGAAGGGGAGAGTAGAGGAAGAGTGAAAGCCCACATACTAAATCGCTCTGCTTTCCCCAGAAGGCCTCGTCAGGAGCTGTTTCCAGTTCTTGCTCAGTGAGACTAGTTTCTATCTGCTTCTCAGTTGTGTGTCTTAGGACTGTGTCAGTCATGCCCCAAATCTCAGACTTGCTGGACTAAACAACAGATGATCTGTACTTCAACAGCTCTTCAGATCAGCTCTGGATGTTCCTTGTGCAGGGGTTACCCGCCTGAAGTCTGGAGATGGTGAATCGCTTGGTTTTCCTGAAACAGGAAGCATCCAAACTCTTCTACCTTCTCAGTTTTTGAATGCACTGCCTCGACTTTGAGTGGGAACATATGGGTGTTAAATGTTTGGATGTCCTGATACTGCTTAGAAACGAAACAATCTTATCCAGACGAGTTGAGATTGTAAAGGAAGAGAGCTTAGCAAGGATGGGAGGAGCCAGGATCCCTGGGCTCTCTCTGCTTGGATAAATGATCTCTGTGCTCTCTGGCTGCAGAACGGGTTTAATTATACTCTTTCTTCTGGGAGCTGAGATTTAACTCCTTCAGTGCTTGACTAGATCAGTAGAACAGTGTCACTGGGCTGCCAACCAGCCTCTCCATCCCCTCCTGTCTTCCATGCTGTGCGTAGGCTTAAATGTTCCGCATTTCCCTCTTTCTCCCAGACCATGGAATTGGCTCGTAACCCTGCCATGATGCAGGAAATGATGCGGAACCAGGACCGGGCTTTGAGCAACCTCGAGAGTATCCCGGGAGGATACAATGCCCTGCGCCGTATGTACACGGACATCCAGGAGCCCATGTTCAGCGCGGCCCGGGAGCAGGTACAGCCGCAGCCCCTCCGTGGGGCTGGCAATGGGCAGGGCATCCCCTGCCCCCGTGTGCTGCCCTTGCTTTGTCAGATCCAGCCCGTTCGTCCCCTCCCTTTTTAGATTATAGACGCAGCCGTTAGCGGGAGGGGAACGTTGTGCTGCGCACCAGTCGCCGGGTTTTACTACCAGGCTTGGTCTATCTGAGTAGAGACCTGCCCTTGCTCCGTTTGGTCTCCGGGCAGGCTGGGCACCGGCCGTCTCCGCTCTGCGAGCGCCGTGGCTTCGTTAGCGTGGCCCTCTGCTCTCCGCAGGGCTGACTATTAGCTCAAGCCTGACACCTTTGGATTGGAGCTGGCTGGAATCCAGCTGGCTCGGAGCGCAGGAGGAGCGAGCGCAGGTCTGTCTGCACACGGCCGCGCAGACATAGTCCAGTCTAGCATTACCTACTGGCATGGCCGGGTGCTGATTTTACATGGATGTTTTGAAACCCTGTATTCAGGAGCCAAATTCAGGGCTGTGGCTGTTTATTGGGCCTGGCCTCTTTCTGAATGTGGTGCACCGAGGATTGCAGATTTCTCGGGAGGCAGATTATGGCACGTGTTTAGCAAATTCTGGGCCTGGATGAATGTGGTGGGCCATTCTTTAGCTCATGCCGTGTTGGGGTTAGTCTGATGCTCTCCTTTAGGGCTGACTGATTAAGGTTGAGTCTCTTCTTTTCCCCCTAGTTTGGCAACAATCCGTTCTCTTCTTTGGCGGGGAATTCTGACAGTTCGAGCTCTCAGCCTTTGCGGACAGAAAACAGGGAGCCACTACCGAACCCCTGGAGCCCCACGCCCCCTGCTTCCCAAAGCCAGGCGCCCAGCAGCGAAGGGAGCACGGGCTCAGCAACCCCCCAAAGCACACCGACTGTATCCAACCCCTTTGGGCTGAACGCTGCTAACATCGGGGCTGGTACGTACGCAAGAGGGGAGCAGAGGAGACTCCTGGCTGGGCAGGTTGTCAGACTTCGTTGGAGGGAGGTTCCCCGTCTGTGACTTTTCCAGACGGATGGTTCTAGTCCAGTCGCGAGTGAGAATGGGTTATTCATTGTGTGCCTGTGTGGGGACACTTTGGGAACTTGGAGATGTCCCTGAAGCTCTTAAGAGGATAGGAGGTGGCGCGCAAAGCATCACAGCTGTATTTGCTGCTGGTCAGCGAAGTCACCGCAGTTCTGCATCGTGTTGCATTGCAGGCACTGCAGCAGGGCTCAGCATAAGGGGTTTATTTGCTTCTCTTCCCTTCCCCTTGCAGGCATGTTTAACAGCCCAGAGATGCAAGGACTCCTGCAGCAGATTTCCGAAAACCCTCAGCTGATGCAGAACATGATCTCCGCCCCATATATGCGGAGCATGATGCAAACTCTTGCCCAGAACCCAGACTTTGCAGCACAGGTAAAAGTTGCAGCGTGTCTGCTACCCTCAGACAGACGTCGAGCACAACTCCTGTGAGACCAGCCTCCTCCTCTAGCTGGACAGGTTGCTCTTTGCAGGAAGCTGAGAGTTGAGTGAATAGGCAGTTGGGTTGTATTTCTCGATAGCTTGAAGCCAGCCATAGTCCTGAGCCCTAAGGCTTCAAAAATTCCCTGTCTCTCAGTAGGTCCCAAAAGAAAAGGCGGCAGCTTTCAGAGGGAAGTGGGAATGGCCCTCCCTCCGCCTGTGGGCGGTGGCCCCTGTTCAGCCCTGTTGCCAGGAACTGAGCTGTCTCATTTCAGCCCCTGTTAACAGGGCAATAAGTTGAAAGCCAGGGAGGGAGTCATGGGCACGTGTGACTTGCTGTTCGTGGTCTGGTTACGGAGGGTTTAATGGCCGACGGCGGCCACCCTCTGACCCTGCCTACGTGTGCTGTCTCTTGCTAGATCATGGTAAATGTCCCCCTCTTTGCTGGGAATCCACAGCTTCAAGAACAGCTCCGCCTTCAGCTCCCTGTCTTCCTGCAGCAGGTAAAGGCCCCTGTCTGGCCCTGTGCTGCTCTCACCCACCCCAAGCCCCTTTCATCCCCCGTAGGAAGGGGAGCATCTCGGCTGCATAGTCGAGTGGGCTAGGAAGCATGTGGGGCTGGGCGGTTTGGGCTGCAGAGAAAGGGGTTTTCAAAGGGGAGAGAGAAACCAGAGCTTGTTTAGACAAAGAATCTAAATTGCCTAAAGGTGAACTTTAAATTAGACTAGTTAAGCTATGTGAAACCCCAGTGTGGGCAGTAATGCATTTACAAAAATTAAGACAGCTAATTGCAGTAGAGCGGCTGCTTCATTCAAGTAAATCAAATGAAATCAGCCTAGCTCTGCAAGCATGTGCACCCAGTTCTGCTATGATGCACTTAGCTCGTCTAGGAAGTCTGACCTAACCTTTGTCCAGGTACCTCTGTGCAGATGAGCCCTTTTGTTTTTCTCCCCAGATGCAGAACCCAGACTCCCTCTCCATCCTCACCAACCCTCGCGCCATGCAGGCGCTCCTCCAGATCCAGCAGGGACTCCAGACGCTGCAGACGGAGGCCCCAGGACTAGTGCCAAGGTAGTAAGTGCTTTAGAGGGGATTTCTGTGGGCAGAACCAACATGCTTGGTACTGGGAGCTGTTGATTCAGAGATCTTCTGTCTTGGGAATTTGTGTGTGCACCTGTGGGCCTCTCTGAGCTCTAATTAGCATAGTCTGCTTGTTTGTATGTAGCGAGGGAAGTCCTTGACCCTTTCTTTCTGCAATTGAAAAGGAAAAAGATCTGGAAAATGTTTCGGCCTCCCCCCCGCCATCTTTTGCCTGTGGTATTTGGCGTCGCCTCACTCAAGAATTTTATCTCTGGGGAGGAGCACGAGATGCAGAGCTACAAGGCTGGGTGGGTACGCTGGGGCAGCCCTCGGGCTCGCCCCTGAGCACAGCCTGCTTTTCCCTGCAGCCTCGGTTCCTTCGGCATGCCTCGAATGCCCCCGTCCTCTACAGGAGGAAGCACAATCCCGGAGAACCCCGTTCCCTCTGCTTCGACGCCGGCCAGTGCCTCTCCAGCCGGGGGTGGTAACCCTCAGCAGCAGCTCATGCAGCAGATGATCCAGCTGCTGGCTGGAGGAAGCTCTCAAGTATGTACCATGTGCCCACGTGCTCCCGGGCCAGCTCGGGGCTGAACCGCACGCTTTCCTGATCACATCTACTCTAGGGTTGTGGGTCCCCAACAGCTTTTTCCTGGCTACAGTGATTTCTGCTAAATTGGCTTGGTTTGGTGTCTCAGGATGGCTAGTTCTTTGTGGAATAGAGACCTGCTCTGCACAGGCTTGAACTTAGAGTTACAGGGACAGATCAAGTGCTGGGGATCCTCCTGCCCGCTCTGTTGTCACCTGAGGTACTGAATTTGGGCTAGAGCGCAGTAGTTCTCACATCCCTAAGAGAGCCTGGAGGGCTTCAACATTGTGAAAATTTGTTTGGGGTCCCTGCTCAGCCCCCCTTACTGACCCTGCCCACAGGAGCTGCCATCTCTGCTTTCTGAATCTCAGCTCTTTCCATCCTTTCCCTCTCGCAGGCGCAGAGTCCTGAAGTGCGATTCCAACAGCAGCTGGAGCAGCTGAACGCCATGGGCTTCATCAACCGCGAGGCCAACCTCCAGGCGCTGATCGCCACCGGCGGAGACATCAATGCAGCTATTGAGAGACTGCTGGGCTCCCAGCCTTCCTAAACTCTTGTCATGCTGCCCCACAGACGTCAGCACACGCATCCATACACATGCACAGGGGGACCTTTCGAGAAAGCCCACCATCATTTTCATATCTGACAGCTGTCCATGTATTTAAAACAAACAAACAAAAAAAGATACAGCTTAACCCCTGACCTTCCTACTAAGTTAAGATTTCATGTTGAAATGCTCTTTAACTGGCTTGTATGTGGATTCCAGTTCTCATCGTGGCCACAGAGACTTCAGATGTGTATTTTTTCCTAAATATGCCCTCTGTCTCAGACACTCTTCTTCTCTCTAGATGGTAGAGGCGATACTTCTAGTTACTTAACAGAATGATTGTGTTTTGAGTAGCTTGATTTTAACTGTACATGATTCCCTCCCCTAGACCTCGTTCCAGGCAAATATTTAAAATTGAAGCCAAGTTGGTTTTGGTTACTTCTCCCAGCATCTTATTGGGAATGGATCAAAAGAAAAATTGAAGTGACTTGGAAATTTCTGATGTCCTTTGTCTTAATATTTCCCTTGGATGAGCCGAGCCTGTGTACCTTGCACACAGGTGTGTGCCCCGGTTCCTGGTTAAAGGGTTGATGCGCATGAAAAATACTTTTGAACTATGGCCTTTTTATGCTGTGGGGATGGTGTAGGAGCCTTTAGGATGCCTTTAGGCATCAGGCTTGCTGTTCTTGAACCTGAGGTTGAAAGTGCTGTGCAGAAGGAAGTGCTTGAAAGGGGTCTTTTCACACGAGCAATCCAGTTTCTGTGCGGTGGCGTCAGGGGGGTGACTCTTGTACTCAGCAGACTCACTCACGAAAGTGTAAAAGCAAAAGGAAACAGAAACTTAACAGAGCTCTTCTCTCCACTGGAAATTGTTGAAGTTTTCATGTTTGGCCCTGTTTAGCCCCATCATTTCTCTGTCTCCACCTCTTCTCCCCCCATTTTGCTGTGTTTGAATGTCACTACTCTCCAAGAACCCTCTCCCCAGGACCAGCAGGGTGACACTTTCCCCAGAGCCTGCGTGGCTGTGTAATTTGCGTACCATTTTTATCAAAGAAAAATAAATGCGCACAACCATCCATCTTCCTGCGCTCCATGTATCTTCCTTGATTGCTGCATTTAAGCTGATTGAGGTCCCCTCATCACCTGCCATTAATTAGCCCTGTCCCACTTCTGCCACCTGCTTCCCTCTTGTTGACCATGTGGGCCCTTGGGCAACCTGCCCACTTTTGGGGGCTTCCTTCCCTTTTTGACACTTAAAATAGTAAGAAATGCTCTTGGCACTAACCAGTGCTGGTTTAGTAGCTTCCTTGCCATTAAGGACATCTAAGGGGAGTGTAGGATAAACCAAGAAGGGGTAAGTGCTGAGGGTGGAAAGGGGATTTGAGCCCAGCTCTTCCCTAGGGAACACGGTGCTTGCCAGGAGCTGCCGCCTCGGTGTATCCTGCCCGAGGATCTCCTTGGCTTTCCTTTGGGAACACCAGGAAGGTGGTTTTGCCGCCCGAGCAGGACTGGGCGATTGCGTCCCGGCTTTCACCAGCTCCCTCTGGCCCTTGGTCCAAAGCCGGGGAGGGAGGCTTCCAGTGCAACCTTAAGCCCCTCCGGGGAGCTTTCCCTAATCCTTGCTCTTCAACCCCCTTTTTAGAGGCACAATTGCACTTTCTACCCAACGTGTCCTTCTCTCTCAGAGGACCTGCCCCAAGGTCTTCCTACCGGCGCTTTTCTTGTGCTTTTCTGCAGTAAATAGAATTAATTTCTGTAAAATGCAATGGAAGGAGCAATTTCCTCAGCAGGTAGCGATGATTCCCGCCGATTGACTTGGAGTGGTTTCTCCTGAAAAAGGACTGGTTTGTGCTTCACAATTGTGCTTTGCAGACCTGCCAGGGACATGCTGGGGCTGCTCTAACAACACTTTGAGTTTATTCTGAATAAACATGTGCAAGGCGCACAACCGGCGTGGGTGCTGTGCAATGGCAGAGGGTGCTGGTGCTGCGTGTCTCAACTGCCCGGCTGCAGTTTGGCAATGCACAGCTGCCAGCGCGTGTGCAATCCCACGTGCAGCGAATCCTGAGCAGGTTTGCACGCATGTAATGCAAGGCACGGCTCGCAGTGCACGGCTCCCATGCACAGCATGGGGCGGTGCGCGTGTGCATGCAATGCAGGGCCGGCAGATTGCACACCTGTGTGCAACGCACAACTGCCCGCTCACGTGTGCAACGCCATGCATAGCTGGATGGGCGTGTACGTATGCAGCCTGTGTGCCAGCTGGCAAGGAAACACAGCGCTAGCAGTGTGCAGGTGCAATGCAAAGCAGTTTGGTGTGCATGTGCAACCCCATGCATAGGTGCCGCTGTGCATAGGTGTGTGCAACCCCATGCACGGGTACGGCTGTGTGCAGGTGTGTGCAACCCTATGCTTAGGTGTGTGCAACTCCATGTGTAGGTGCGTTTGCAACCCCCACGCCCAAGGGCGGCTGTGCATGGCGCGACCCCATATGCGAGTGCGCGCGCGCAATGCACAGCCGGGGCGCCCCCCCTGCCCAGGACGCGCCCTCTGCGCACGCGCGGACCTCCGCCCTTTTGCTCCGCCCAGTCTTGTGCCCCG
>VZSV01000434.1:152369-167403 GCA_013398735.1 Nothocercus julius
ACGGGTCCCGGTCTCGGGCGCCGCGGGACCCAGCGGCGCTCCGGAGCCCCCCAGCCCCGTCCCGCGGCCCCTCCGAGCGCCCTCGGGGCTCGGCAGCCTGCGCGTGTCCAGACCCATCACGTTTGCAGGGGGATGAGGCCCCGGGCAAGAGGCTCCCTGCACAATCCAGCTTTATTCGCAATTATTTTACTGTGAAATAAAAAACGAGGAAATAAAAAATCCAGCCTCAAAGCTGCTGTTGCCTTTGAGCGCAGCCGCACGTGGGAGCTCTGGACAAACCCCCACAGTCGGGAATGTGTTCAGACGCTCCCTGTCCCATTCCGTCTCCGGATCCAGGCACCCGTGTCCCGGTGCCAGCCCCTGCCCGGGCTCGCGGGACCCTCGCGGCTGTCACAAGAGGCTGGAGATGAGGGATGCGCTCCCGCTCCCGTCGCGCCGCCGCGGGCAGCGGGATGCAGCCCCTGCTGCTGCTGCTCCCCTGTGGTCGCCGCTCCCTGCCGTTCCTCTGCTGTATAAACGCACAGATATGAACGTATGGATAAGGTGCCGCGCGGACGCCGCGTTACGTGCGCGCCGGGGTGCAGCCGGCGCTGCTGTGTGATGAGCTGTGTCCGTGCTCCGCTCGCCCGCCTGCCAGCGCCGAGCCGGGGCTGGACGTGGCTCCCTCGGCCTGGCCTGCGGCAATGCGGGAAGAGAAGGGCAGACTCGGCTCCCAGGGGAACCCACGGAGGGCCTTGAGGGAATCGGTTTGAGTTTGCCAGGCGGGTTTTAACTGCCAGGGCAGGAGGTTTGGGGCCCTCCGCTCCTCGTTGCCGAGCGCGGGTCAGTGTCCAGCAGAAGGCGACATCGCCCTGCATTTCTGCCGCTTTCGGGCTCATCCCAGTTGCTGGAAGGGGCAAAATGGGGCTCCGAGAGCGCAGCCGCACCGTGGCGGCCCGGCCGTGCCGCGGCGCCGGGCCGCGGTGACGCTCTCCGTGCTCGCCTACCCTGCGGCCGCTGCCCTTTCCCGGTGGGACGGCAGCGCTCCGGCCGGCGCTCCCTGCGGAGCCCCCGTGGCCGGCAGCAGCTCTGCTCCGCACCTTTAAGCATCCCTGGGCCATAAGGATGGCAACTGTGCCCTTGGAGGCTCCAGACCAGCAGAAGTTGCACCCAGAGCCAGGAGCTGTTCTCTCCAAGCATCCTCGGCAATGCCCAGCACCTGCCCTCACGCCGACTTCCTTCATGAAGCACGCACCTGGGAAGGATGGACAAAAGTGCCCGGGGTGCCCCTGTGCCCCTTCCTTCTGCCTTTCACTTCATGGTGCCCTTTGAACAAGCACAGGCCGTGTCCTAGAACAAATGCTGGGCGCGTGGTTTGTGTGTGAGCAGCGGTTACATGCAAAAACACATGGGGTGCACTCGCTTCGCATTCATGCAACCAGGCTTTAATGCAGCACGCTTCCAGGAAAGCAGGAGAAGGATTTCTGAGCCAAAACACCTTCAGGGTTGGTCAGGTTGTAGCAGGGACACAGGGATGTTCTGGACAGCTCCAGCCATGCACAGCATACAAAATCCGCAATGGATGTTTTCTAGGGTTGCCTTGAAGGGGTGACACCATTCAACAACCCATTCCCCGTTCCATCCTGGCAAGGACATGCACTGCGACCACCCCAGCAAGGAGGCTTCCCAGCCCTGCCAGCAGCAGCGGTGCCCTGATGTGACAGCAGCAGAGTGGAGGGGTACCTGGGAAAGGAATACGCTATGAGGGGTCAGGTAAGTTTTAAAACTCTAAGGGGAGCTGATGCTTGAGCTGCTTATTTAAGTGTTGTTCAGGCTGAGACGGGAAGCCTCAGCACTCCTGGCTGCAGCATTGCACCCTCAGCTCCAGCACCAGCACCCCAACACTCCTCGGTGTCTCTGTTGCTCACCTTGGAGCTCAGGTATCCCCTGACTTCCCAATGCCTGAAGGCTGCACTCGAGGATGGGGAGAAAGAAAAGCCGCCAGGTGCCCTGGGTACCCCTAGATCCCGATTAGGGCCTTTTCCTTCCCCTGGCTAACCCCTGGTACTTGTCATGGACAGAGCCAGAACCTGACTCTGTTCCTGGAAAACTCTGCGGGAGCTGAGCTAGTTGCTGGCTGCACACACGGCCCAGCTGCAAAGCCTCGGCGTGCAGGACCATCCCTGCTAAATACAGAACAGGCTGCTATCCCTGCTAAATACAGAACAGGCTGTGACCAGCAACCATGCCTGGGCACTGGGGAAGGGTAACAAGAGCTTCTGCTCGGAGGCAGTGACAGGCTCTGCAGGTAGCTGTGGGCCCCTGGCTGGATCTCCACATGGCAGGTCCTGAGACTTCCTTCCTCTCTTAGGAGGAGGAAAAATATTTTCCATAATATTGATGAAAAAAGTGAAAAAAAAAACTCTGTTAAATTCTAGATTGCCAGTGCTTAGATTTTTTTTTCCTTTTCCTTAGTTTCACCTGGTCCCACCACCAGCAGCTCTGAACAGCAGTGATGCAGAACTTGCTCTTGCACCTGTCTGGAGCTGCTACATCAAGTTCTACTTCCTCCGCAGACCACGAGATTCCACTCACCGATCACGGTGACCTGCACTTGTGCGCTCTGGGCTGCACCATTCCAATTGGAGGCTTTGCAGTAATACAGTCCGGCATCACTCCCCTGCACTGACGGGATCACCAAGTGGGTGTCTTTTCCCAGAACCTCCGCAGAGCCCTGTCGGTGCCAGGAGAAAGAGATGGGACCTGCACCTGCTGCCACTAAGCAGCTCAGAACGAGCCGCTCGCCCTCCTTCACCTGCCCGCCACGGGGCTGCACTTCCAGGGTTACTCCGGAGACGGGCGCTCCTGTGAAGAGAAGGGAAAGGACACGTGCTGGTTTCCCCATAGCCCCGCAGGAAAGAGGGCTCCAAGCAAGCTGACTCATATTCAAGGACCACCTCCTCCAAGCTCAAGAACAGTCCACCCCAACAAGCACGAATTCAGTGAAAGGTGGCAGAACGCCTGCATGGATCAGTAAGTTGCTTCTGACTAAATTCAGACATAAAAGTGTAGAAGAGGTAGATGTCAAGTCAAGTGACCCAGAAGGATTGTAGAACCACTGTCCAAGCAAGAACAGATATTGTAGAGAGAGCTGTGCTGGCCTAAGCCTAGGAACAATCTGAAAAAAGGACAGCCTGCCTCCACAAAGAGGGCAGGGCTCGTGCCAGAGGGAAGTGATGCTTAGAAGGTAAATGACGTGACCAGAGCCTTTAAGACACCATAAAGTAAGAAAGAGACATGGGACACAGAGCCAAAGGATCCAAAACAGTTCCAGCTCCTAGACAGAGCAAAAAGTTCATCCAAAAAGACATTCAGTCACTAAAAGAAAAAAAAAAAAAAAAAGTAGAACAAAAGTAAAACAAACAAAACCAAAACTAATTAAACAGAGCAGTAGACGTTAGAAGTTGTGATGTGGCTTCCCTTTTCCTCTGTTGCATCAAAAAGGTGGACAGGTGGTTGTGTGAGCAAGAAAGTTGAGGTGTTTTGTTTTGTTTTGCTTTTTTCTTGTAAGGTAAAACGACCGTGCTCTCCTGCAATGTCCGTCACTGAGCTTTACTGCATTCCTGCTGCACTGTTACAACATTATTTCCTCCAGCAGTAGCGCTACTGGAAAAGACAGCACAGCCTTCTGCATCTTTAAGACTGATGAATCCATGTGGAGTTTGCGTTTTCCAGGCCCTGCTCCGCACCTCTAAGCATCCCTGGGCCATAAGGATGGCAACTGTGCCCTTGGAGGCTCCAGACCAGCAGAAGTTGCACCCAGAGCCAGGAGCTGTTCTTCTCTCCAAGCATCCTCGGCAATGCCCAGCACCTGCCCTCACGCCGACTCACTCTTTACAGTGATGAGTACTTGGGGGCTCCTTTTCTGGACGCTGGAAGTCTCCGTCTGCACCTCACAGGAGTAGGACCCGGACTCAGCCAGCCGCAGTACTGGCACTGAGTACTCCAGGGCGCTCTCAGGGCCCTGCAGGACGGCGCCGTTTCTGTAGAAGAGGTACTGAAGGCGGGTGTGGGATTTGTGAGGGCTGAGGTGGGTGACACAGCTCATGCGGAGGGACCCTCCCTCGAGAGGTTCCGTTGAGTTGTCCGTGCTCAGAACTGGGCAGGAAAATAGCTCTGGAAAAGAAATCTTTTTAATTCTCTTTTTTCCCTCTTCTTCCAGAGGTGGAAGATATGTTATCATCCCTCCTCCTCCTCCTCCACCCGTCCTTCCTGCCCTCTTCCCACCCGCCCAAGGGCGTCTGGTCTCTTCGAAAAGACCTTCTGGGGCCGTTTCACCTCTCAGGATGCAGGAGGGACCCAAGATTCTTCCTCAGTGGAGTAAGGTGTATAGGGGTACGACTCTGGGATGGGTGTGGGGAGTATCCTAGAGTCAGACAGGTGAGTCTAATTGGGCAGGTCCTTTTGCTGTTGGTGGACATGTCCTGCATTTGGATATATTCTTCCACTGTCATTCACAGCACTGTCCCAGTCACATAAATTCCCTCACCAGCTTCTGCAATTTTCACCACATGATACCCTGAGTGAGATGGACGACTGAGGGAACCATCCGTACGAGGATGAATCCTGAAAATGTTTTGGTACCTGCTGGCTTTGGCTAGTCCCTGCCCTGGGGACATAACTCAGCTCCTGCATGCAGCAGCAGAAGGCTGAACTCTGCTCCGTATGCCCTGGGAGTGAGCACAGAGGCTGTGCTGCACGTAGTGACGCTCTGAGAACCAAAATGATTTGACTGTTGATTTTGCTCAAAATAGAGCCTTTATTAACTGCACTACACTCCTGGGAAAAACAGCACTCCTAGGAAGCCGGGACTATCCTGACCCACGCGCCAGCCCTGACCGATCTGGACACTCACAGGAATTTTCTTACCTTGAACTGAAACATGTAAGACCCGAGACACCCTTTTAGTTAGAGAAAGAAATGAATTAGTCCATCCTGAGCAATGATATCTTCCACTGTGATGTGTCTGTGCTCGGGGAATAGACAGTTCTGCTGATGCATCTTGCACAGTGATGTCTGTTCCGTCTTTGTAGTACGTCACCATGGACAAACTCCAATTATTCCATGCCCGGCACCGCATGTGCAGTGGGTCCCCCTCAAACACCATGTATGAAGGGACCTGCAGAATTATCCAGTCTGAAAAAGATGCCGAGAGCAGCAGCTGAAAGGGGGCTTTGAATGAGGGAGAAGCTCTGCCGTGCTCGGTCACATAAGGGGTGCTGGCTTTGCTCACCGGAGCAGGGTGTGTGGGAGGAGGAGGGAAGGCAGGACGAGCCCAGCTGGCAAAGCAGCAGGACCAAGAGTGCTGCATTTGTCCTAGCACGCAGCAAGTAGCTCCCACACTGAAGCCCACGGCTCCCAAGACAGGGTAAGAGCAAGACTCATCCCCAGAGCACTCTACTCACCGTAGAAGACCATGAGGGTAACAGAGTTGCTGTGCATGGAGCCAGGGCTCCGGCACTGGTATTTGCCTGTGTGTTTTTGCTTTGCGTTTGTGATCCTGTAGGTGTCTGTGTCTGTACGCGCAATGACGTTGTCGTTGTGATACCAGGTGGTTGAGCCCTGTCCTGGCAGATGGGATCCCTGGCATGTCAGAGTCACACTCTCCCCTGGAAATATCATGCTCCATGGTGGCTCCAGAGTCAGCAGGGATGCCTGGGCAGCTGTGAGGGGCCAGGCAGGTAGAAAAGGAGGAGTAGGACAGACAAGAGGTCAGTTTAACAATAGCAGGCACGAGAGGAGCCCCCACCCACAAGCAGATGGCCTCAGGAACAGGGAAAAGGGCAGGACCCCACTGTTGACTGGGCACTGGAAGTACCTGTTGGACTGTCTGTTCTTGCAGAGCAGTCAATGCTGGGTCCTGCCTATTCCACAACACCTTGTCTGTCTAGCACTCTGGGGAGTCCAGCATTTCAAGCACTGTCATGCTGTACTTTGATGTCTCTTAAGTGTATATCAGCCCTGCTATGCTCCCAGGACCTGTAGTGTAGTGTAACAGTCTAGGACTCCAAGAACTGTCACCATATATCTGCAAGCAAAAAGGCTCACCAACAAGGCCAAAGGCTTGAGGTGAGCGAAGAATGAAAGAAGAGGTGAGTTCTGGGGCAGTTCACAATCACATCCAGGGTAATGGTGTGGAAGTCTGAGAGCTGTGAGCTATGGGGTGTTAGACGGAGATGCTACTGCTTTTTGGGACTGGTCCAAACCCTTCCAACAACAGCTGACAGGGAAAGGTCAGAGCTGTCACACTCAGTATTGTGGAATGGGTACAGTGATCGCGCCAGGGCTGTGTGCTCTGTGGTGCAGGACTGGGAAGAGCCCCAGAGACATGACTGTCAGCGCTTCCCAATCCCTGTGTTCCCAGCACAGAGAGAAGCTCCATGGACGAAGCCATTGGAGAGGCAGACTCCGGCAAGGCCTGCTCCTGTCTGGTGGGACACGGGAACACTTGTCCCCACCATACCCCGCTGCCCCAGCAGCAGCATGGGCTTCCCTTTCCCACCACATCCATTCCTAAGAGCCTTATTTGATCCACTTTCCTTCTCCTCAACCCTTCTCCCCACCACCCCAAGCACAAAAGAGAAAGCCAAGAGCCTGCATTGCTCCAGCGCAATCACCAGATGGTACCCATGAGTCTCTCCTTCCCTGGGCAGTGTGAAATCCCTCTGGATGGGTACGAACCTGTACTAGAGGACGGGCAGTGCAGACGCCTACAACGCCCGGCACAGTCTGTGCTGGAGGTGGGGACTCCTCTGCCCTCCCTTCAGCCCCAGAAACCCACTGGGTCCCTGCGGCTCTTCAGGGACACAGACTCCTTCCCCACGGCTGCATGGACCGCTCATCCCGGGAGGCCGCGGCGAGCGCCGACCTCCTCCTGCGCCCTCTCCGTCCCCAACACCCGGCCCACAACTCACTGAGCAAAAGCAGAGCTGTGCTCCCCACCATCCTGAAATGGGGAGCAGGGTGTTGATGACCTTCCTGATGAGAGGGCAGCGGCGATGTCTTTCGAACAGAGCTGCTCTTCTGAGAAAAGAGGAAGGAAACGCCTGTCTTTTTCATTGCCATTACGTGAACAAATGAGCCCTACCAACAGGAAACTCACTGGTCCTGTAGTGACCGTAATGAGTCCACCTTTTCACCTCTTCATTGAGAGGTCAGGACTCTGTGAGCTCCACAGCTATATCTGGATGCCTCTGCTCCATGCAGCTCCTCCATCCCGGGATTTGCCTGAGATCCCTCCTCTGTTCCTCCTACGGTGACGGTCATCACTTGCTGTGGTTATTACACACAGGTAAAAGACACTGCAAAATCTTCCTGTCCTCAGTCTTTTGATGCTTCTTCATTCCCCTTCAACCCCAGTGTCTTGGAGTGCATTCACTGGTGAGACAGTTTGCCCTCAAGTGACAGGAGGGCTCCCTCAGCAAGTTTGCTGATAATACCAAACTGGGAGGAGGAGCTGACAGCCCAGAGGGCTGCGCTGCCATCCAAAGGGACCTGGACACACTGGATAGCTGGGCAGTGAGAAATCTTATGAAATTCAACAAAGACAAGTGCAAGGTCCTGCACTTGGGGAAAAATAACCCCAGACACCAGTACAGGCTGGGGACCGACCTGCTAGAGAGCAGCACTGCAGGGAGGGACCTGGGCGTCATGGTGGGTGACAAGTTGGCCATGAGGCAGCAGTGCCCTCGTGGCCAAGAAGGCCAATGGGATCCTGGGGTGCATTAGGAGGAGCGTCTGCAGCAGGTCGAGGGAGGGGATCCTGCCCCTCTACTCAGCCCTGCTGAGGCCACACCTGGAGTGCTGTGTCCAGTTCTGGGCTCCCCAGTACAAGGGGGATGTGGAGCTGCTGGAGAGAGTCCAGCGCAGGGCTACGAGGATGATCCGGGGCCTGGAACATCTGCCCTATGAGGAAAGGCTGAGAGAGCTGGGCCTGTTCAGCCTGGAGAAGAGAAGGCTGAGAGGAGACCTGAGCAGTGTCTCTAAGGACCTCAAGGGAGGCAGTGAGGAGGATGGGGCAGCCTCTTCTCAGTGGTGGCCACTGATAGCACTAGAGGAAACGGCCACAAACTGAAACACCAAAAGTTCCACAGGAACTTTAGGAAAAATTTCTTGCCAGTGAGGGTGACAGAGCCCTGGCACAGGCTGCCCAGAGAGGCTGTGGAGGCTCCTTCTCTGGAGACCTTCCAAACCCGCTTGGACGCAGTCCTGAGCCACCTGCTGTAGGTGACCCTGCGTGTGCAGGGGGGTTGGACTAGATGATATCCAGAGGGCCCTTCCAACCTTGAGCATTCTAGGATTCTATGGCCATAGCAGGAACAGGCCTAGCTGTGAGATCCCTTTGCACCATACAATCTTTTTTATAAAACCCATTTCAGCAGAGCTGCCCTGAAAGAATTCAGAGCAAAGCAGAGACAAAGTCTGACCCACAGCCTTTGCCTGTATGTTCTTTATTGTTTGAACACCAGTTCTAGACTACAGTCTGGCAAAAACACCAAAGTAATTCCTGAACAAAATTCCTTAACTATCATACTTCTCATCTTCATTAATGAAGCCAAAAAAATGCAAGTGTAAGCATCCCTTTTCTTGAAATCCTTCCAACAAAGCAATGTGGGATAGCCATAAAGGTGTAGCCTGGACGCTTGATGGCTGTGACACACCAATACCTGTATCTGTCAGGAAGGATCCTATGTCCATGCTCCTTTTGGGCGCACGCTAATATCTGTAATCACGCTGAGTGTGGCAATTACTAAGCTGGTAAGTGGCAGTGTGGATACTTATCAACCTTCTTGGAATTGAGGGATGCTATGGGGAGAACCTCCACCATGTCCCCCAGATTTAAAGGAAAGTTCCTGTAGGACAGTTCCGATCCAGAGCCCAACACCCTCACGATTCCTGCAGCACCAGCACGGCGTCCTTCCTGCTAAAGCTGAGGTACGCCGACTTGCACGGCTCTCGGGTCCTGCACTTGCTCCTTCTGGCAGCACCCAGAGGCCAAGTTGTAAAGCAAATTCAAGCCGCTGCATGCAGATCTCTCTGTGCATTAGGGTAAGGAGTCTCACGTTTAGCATTGTCACTGCGATGGAGCATTGCAGTTATATGAGACCTCGTGTTTTTCAAAACAGAAATGAAACAGGAAAAGGAGAAATGGAGGTGATCGGTATCTTTGTACAAGAAAGCAAACAAGACTTTCGTTTGTAAAGTTATTTGTTGACACCAGAAAACACCCGTCTATAGCTGGTTCACTAGGTGTTGCAGAAGAGCTCTTGGTGTCTGAGGAGCGAGACTTGAAGGCAGAGCATAGGATTAAAAGGATCAGAACTTCTGATTGTATGCACAAGGTGCCTCACGGATAAGCCCTAATGGGAGGATCCCAGGTAGTTCATGATTATCTCATTTATACAATTAATATAGTCTTACATATTCATTTGACCAATAGCAGTTTAACACTCTCTCTATGGCTGCCTAATCACATCCCTGGCGTTGGGCAGGGACTGGTGGTTAACCTTGATAAACTGTTGTTTCACACCAGTTTTGACCGCTATTTTTCAGTGTCCATTATCACGTACTTGAAAGGTCATCGTGTGGGGGAAGGCTTAACAAGTGTAGTATGTGGTTGAATGTGTTTGTCTCAGTGAGTACTCTAAAATGTCTTTCACACAAGCATATTTGCTGCACAGGCAGCCGTGTTAAAAGAAGATACTCACATGCTCTTGGCATTAGATCATTTCCTTGCGTGGACACCGGTCAGGAACCCTTCTACAGAAGCATCTGAAACAATCAGCTCAAAACTAGCCCTTCCCAGGGTCGTCTGCGCTGAGTTCTCACCACCCGCTCCCCTTCTCCCTCCAGGCTGTCTCCACACTCTCGTGCAGCCTGTGGTTCCTATGGCTCCTATAGACAAGCACAGCTCTGTCCACACTGAGATGCTGTCAGCAGCTTTGGCCGAGCTTCAGCCTGCTCAGCTTTTCTCTTCCAGAGCTACCCCCAGGCCCTATCCTGACCATAGTCCCGCTGTACTCAACTATCCAACAGCCCTAAGAAGACCCTCCTTTTGGCTTTTCAATGACCGTGTACAAATTTTACCAGAGGAGACATCATGACTCCCAGAACAACTTCAGAAAAACTTTATTTCTCCCATGATACAAGTGCCAGTAGAGACAGGTATGGGTATTGACCTGGCACGGTGCAATCAGGGCTGGGTGCCATCCCAGGAGAGAATCTCCACCTACTTCTCTGCAGGCAAGAGGCATCTCTCTTCCATACATTTGCTCTGGCTCTGTACAGGGGCACTACAGCAGCATGATTTCTGAAGAACTGGGCTTTGCATCCTCTCATCCTTTTCCCCCTCATTTAATATATAAAGCTCTTTATTCCTTCTTTCTTTATGTTAGCATTAACAGGTTCTGAAAAACTGTTGGAGCTAGAGTTTCTATGTTGCTTTATCTGTTCCCTGTCCTTGTCAACTGTTATTGGAACACAGGTGAATTTGGTTTAGTTTGTTATGCCTTTTTTTTGTCTTCAGACTGAACTGGAGGGGACTGTTATATCCAAACTCACCCCTAAGCCCCCAACATCCATCGGCTTCCAGATAGTTGCAGAGATAAGGGCTGCTTTATTTAGCCATTTATTTAGCAAAAACAAACAAAAAACAAACCAACCAACCAACCACACAAAAACAGGTGATGAGACTACAGGGAAATGGAAAGCTCAGGAGGCTTTAGCACAGAAGTAGTCCAAAATTTATGTTCATCCACGTTTAAAGATAGAATTTTCTTCTCTACTTCTTTCTTCTGGCAGTAGATGGAACACTGAGGGAGCGCGGGCTCTGCATTTGGAGCCTGTTCTAAGGGTTACACAACAGAGCATTTCAGATCCCCTCAAACCCCAAAGACAGGGTGGCACTGAGGTGGAGGAAGGCAAAGGTTTTTTCACCTACTGGTTACAGGTCATTTACATCTAAGTGCAGTGCTGAAAGCAGAGGAGGATGTGGTTTAGGGGAAAAGGAGCAAAAAACTCTACAAAAGATTTAAATTCCTGCACGAAGAGGGAGCTTCTACTGCCTGAACTCCGCTAGTGATGGGGGGCTGCAGGCGGTGCACTTGGGAGCCAACGTCCCCCCTCACCATACAGATGAACCGGATTGAGCTCCTGTCCTGCACATGGCTTCGCTGCCCTTCTTTGGACAAACCCCTGCGCCTCAATGTCCTCCTTGTAGTGAGGGGCCCAAAACTGAACACAGGGCAAGGGGAGGGATGGCCAAGGGCTGTCGGGCGCAGAGCACGGCTCAGCTCTCCGCACGATGGCAACAGGCAGAGGCCGGGTCCTCCCGGGCAGCCGCTGTCGCGCGGCTCGCCAGGCTCGCCGGTGCGGAGCTGTTTGCGCCCGCTGCAGCCGCGCGTTGTGCACAGCCCTCTCTGTCCCTGCGTGGGCAGAGGCCCCACCAGGTGCTCCTGGGGCAGCTTTCAGCAGGGTTTGCTGCGGAGCCTCCTGGGGCAGCTGCTCCGGGAAGCGGAGTGGGAAGGGGGCCCTGCTCCTTACCTCCACCCTTCTCATGGTGCGCGTAAGGTGAGGAATACGGAAGGAGCGTTCATCTCATTGTGCTCTTGGAAAGACAGCATTGAAAATGCTGATGGTAAAAAATGAAGGCAGAGCCTATAATGCTGAAAGATCCTGCTTGGAGCCGTTTTCTCTGGGAGAGGTGTCTGATCCCCACAGCCAGGGCAGGGCAGGCCTCATCCTTGAGCAGAGCAGCAAGGCTGTAGCAGGGCCCCGAAGATGAATATCCCCTGAGATTCGAGCACTACTCATGAAAAATTCAATTCTGCATGTTCCCCTCATGCCCCTGCAAGCTTTGCAAGGTCCTGCAGACCGGACACTTCTCTAGCTCAATGAGCCCAACTCACTCCATGCCTAATGGGGCTAGTGACCTTTCCTGGCCTAGCAAGGCTAATCAAAAGGTGCACAAAAGGGTCAAGCCACGGTTCAGTGTCACCCTGATCTGCACAGGGTCCCATCAAACCAGAGAGCAGCAGAGAGCTGTAGCTGCAAGGAGCTTCTTAACTGGAGAGCAATCTGTAGACAGCTGAGAGGGACACCATGACATCTGGGTGCAAACTGCTCTTGTTCCTTCTTTCCATGATTTAGGTTCGGATCCACACAGAAAGTGGCAGGCCCTGCCTTTATTTTCACAGCAGCTTTGTAGGGTGAAGCAAAGGACATTGATTCCTTCCAAGAGACTCAGGATTCCCCTCGCTGCAGGCTGTGTTTGGACACTCGGGCATCGTGCTGGGTGTGCATGGAAGCACAGAGCGCTGGCTGCAGGTCACTGTGAAATCTCCCGCAGACACTCACAGCAGTCTGGCCACTTTAAGGAAGTTCTGGGACTGGATTGAGGAGGGAACGGTACCTGCGGACTCTCTGCCCAGGAAGCCATTCATGACTATCTCCTGTAGCTCAGCCTCTCTTTGGACAGACTCATCACTTGCATAACAGAAATCAGTGATGACAGAGACAAAGCGGGGTCAGGGAGAGAAGAAGGGGCTGAAGTGCGTAGTGGGGAGGCCAAGAAATGTCCCTGGCTGTTTCAAAGAACAGAGCTGCCTTTACAGTGCGTGCCAGGGTCCAGCTCCCCGGCTGCAGGGAACACAATGGGAAGGAGAAACCGCGATCGCCAGAGGAGTTTTCCCGAGAGTAGAGCTCTCCAGTAGGAGCTCTAGTGCATTTTCCCAGTGTTTTAGTGTAAGGAGTTCTTCTGGGTCAGATCATAGGTGTGTAGAGACATTTTAGAAGTCCTAAAATAATCTGAGCTGTGTACCCAGCTCTGACATACATGAAATAGGAGCTACAGAGACCCTGTGCTGCTTTGAAATGGCAGCTGGGGGCCAGATGGGACAGCTAGGACATTGGAAACTCCAGTATAAATTGCTAATGCTGAGGCACTGGAGATAAAAAGTTTCCAAGGTCTCTGTCCTAAGGGAATCACTTTACTTCTTTCTGACCCTTTGGACAAATATGACAAGTCTCTTCCTCCTTTCTTTTTATCAACAACCCCCCATCTCTGCCTTTCTTCCTCTCCCAAACTCTACCTGGGCACAGCTGTTTCATCCCATCATCTCTGTAATAACAGCCGGGAATAGAGTGTTTGCTCAGTTCTGTACACAGGCAACAAAGGGAAATAACGAACCTCCTCAAAGCATCTTGACGACCTGGTTTTGGAGAATCTGTTCTCCAAAAGTGGTTTTTTTTTTTTTTTTTTTTTTCCTGTCTGTTGGTCACCAAGGGACAAATTCAAGAGGGAGGGTGGAGTTTCATGGGTAGCTGAGGTCAAATTCAGTGTCCACTACTGATAAATGCATTAGGTTAAGATAAGATTTGGAGATACGGGGCTGAAAAACGCTTATCTGACTTTGCAGCTACTGTGAATGCTCTGTTCTACCCGTTCGTTTTCTGATGAAGCTTTCCATCCAGCGAGCAGCAGAGATAAGAAATTATCCCATCTCTTAGCGGTGGAAGGATCACACATTTGATCTACTGATTTCTGTTATCTGCAGCTGATAAATCTCTTACTCTCTTGAATGCTTTCTATTGAAACACATTTCAGGGTTTAGAAGCTAGACTAAATATTTGGAAGTTAAAGCAATTGGAATATGAACCTTGTTTTCTTCAAGGGCCGTGGCCAGGAAGGTGAGGATTCTCTGGTTAATACTGAGACAGAATGTTTCTTAAAGAATTTTGTAGAAGGAGGACAGGTATTCCTGAGGCTGGAGAAGGAGATTGATTAGGATATTTTACAATAGATAAAAAAGAGAGTCCTCTGAGAAGACAACCCAATCACTAAAACATGTGCCTGCAGGAACGCAAAAATAGTATGGTTTGCAGCAAAAAACAATTTCTATTAGAAAAATACAGAATAACTGGCACACTGGGATGATAAATATTCCTGTCTCACAAACTTCCAAAACCCTAACTTCACCATTAACCCCTGCTAAAAATATAGAAAGGATCAGTGATCAGAACAATTTTACTAGTGTTTAAAGCAGGAGAATACAAAAGCCATCGTACTAAGCAGTGTCAGGAGACAGGCACCTCTTCCCAGTGCACACCCTCCTCCAGCTCCATCGCACCCAGCACAACCTCAGCCCAACCGCTTGACATGAGTCAAAACTGCTCTCATGCCAGGGGAAGGCTCTTCAGGAATGACCAGGCTGGAGAAAATCAACTCCAAGAGAGAGGGCGCTTGGCTTTCTTCTGGTTTCACTCCATCTGCTGAAAGGCAGCGTGTGCTGAAGCGTTTGACATCCAAGCGAGTGCCCTGGGCTCTGAACCATGCCCAGGGATTTCCTTGCACTGTACACAAAGTGTGCCTGGACTCACTGCTCACACACACAGTCCAGCAAGATTCATCCCAGGTCTTTGTTCACTGCTCCGTCCAAACAAAATCCTCCCGACAAGGCAGAGCTTCTGCAGCTTCTGTTAACAGCAATTTAGATTCGAGTGGTGAATGGGGACCCCTAACACCTGCACTAAAGGGGAAAGAGAGGAAGGGAGCCTTGCACGTGGGGCCTAGACTGAGTCAGTGGTGGTGGAATCTCCACAAGGGAAGTGGATGTCACGAGCAAGGGCTGGTCCACAAGCCTCCTTTCCAAAATCCACCAGGAAGTTCTTGTTCACACACAGGCCACCATTCTCGGTGTCCACATCAATCAGCAGCATGACAGAGCCTTCCCTGCAAAGGAATGAGAGAGAGAGCAGATCTTATGGACAAGGAAACCATGCTCCTGTTCCTGTGCCCCTGGATGAGGCACCTCCACAAGCAGAGGAATCTCCCAAAGATTTCTCACCTGACCAAATCTGGGTAGAGCTGCTTGTCCCATGAGCTGCAGAAGGAGTTGGTGACGTAGAGCCTCTTGCCATCCAGGCTCAGCTGCATTTTGTAAGGGCCACCGTGCACTCTCTTGCACTGAAGGCACAACAGAGAGCAGTGACTTTACTG
>VZSV01000435.1:12252-26053 GCA_013398735.1 Nothocercus julius
CAGGTAGTCGAAGGGTAAAGTAACTTTCTGCCTGCTTTGGTTTTTAATGATGTTGTTCCACTAAAAAACAATTAAATAGCAAGGGTGAATTTTGTTTGCTGAGGCATCATAATCATATAACTGCAGGATGCTTCAACATATCTTTGACAGGTGTATTGATTAAATGAAGCAACAGGGGACAGGGCAATAACAGACAGGGTAGGAAAACAGAAAGCAGAGAATGTAGGCAGAGGAAGAAATGGGAAAGGCACTGGAGTCAGCTGTGCTGCCCAAGCCACATCGTAGTGTTATCTTTAAAATATCTTTAATCATATTTAAATATGTGAATCGTGTTGGACACCAGATTTTATGACAGAATGAAATGATCAGATAAAGGTGCTTAGTAAAATAACCTTCTAAAGTCATCTGGTAAGATCTGGAATAAAACTGCAGACATTCAGGGCTGAGGTGATATAAGCAAGTACTAGCTTTTTCCCGCTGTAGTCCACTATATAACTTTATCTTTGACCTCTTTCAGTTGTCCTTGTATATGTCCAGTATATCTCGATAATGTATTTTGTGTACGCTTAAAGACTACTTGCATGAGAAAGGATTGCACTATTCAGCTATTCAAATATTAAAAAGGTTGGATGATCTTGAGTGCCAATTGATCTGTCTAAAATTGTGTTTTCTTTCATTGATTATTTAACACAATTGCACTAAAGGGTCTACCATAAAATATAATTCTCTTGGCAAGAAGGATTAGCAAAATGAAAGAGAGTCTCATGAGTTTCATTTTCCGTAATATGTGTTTACCAGTTTTCAATAATTAGAATCATTCAACACTATGGGTGTATTTTGGTTGGAACTGACCCTTATTTAAATTATAATCTATCATTAAGGATTACAACAGAAATAAATTAGTCACTATTTATACTATCTGAAATAGATGTGATATACATATTTAACTAAAATATGGCTTTTGTCTGAAGCATATTTATGAATAAATTAGAATGTAAGGAATATATGTTTTTTTAATTTATTTTCTCAACATTCACCATTTTTTTTTCATAGCATGAAAAAGAAATACTGTAACACTTACACACTGATGCACTTTGAATGCCCAAGGCAAAACTATTTTTAAAGTAACAGGTATATAACTATTGTGCAGTATATAGGCATATATTTTTGTCAATTTAATAATTATGGATTTCAATTTTTTTTTTATGTTTTTGCATTTGTGTGATGATGGAAAATTGAAAAAAGATAGAAGTCTATCAGGATATCATAATCATAATACTATATATTATACATGAATAAGGAAAAATAAACATTTATGTTGAAAAATCTGTGGGGAAATTATTTTAATATAGATAACATTGTATTATATATTAAATTATTATATTTATAACATAATGACATTATTCCACTCCAAATTAATGCTTATTATAATAAAAATACAACAGGGACCTCATCCTCTTCTATGATGCAAGGTCCCTGCTGAGGATAAATTGTTTCAATCTGTACTTGATTATTTGAAGAAGAAGATAAACTAAATCTCAATGGTATAATTCTGCAGTGACCTTGTAGGAAAAAAAAAAAAAAAAAAGCTAAAAAAAGTTACTGTACATAGAAGGACACTAAGCACAATATTATTTGAAGCACAGAAATAAAGATTGTATTGTTTGAAAAAAAAAAAAAAGAAAAAAGAAAAGAAAAAAAAAGGAAAGAAGCCAAGAGTGAACTACTGCTCAGTGAGTGCTCAGAGTCTGTTTCTTTAGTCATGAAATAAATTTAGAATAGCGAGAATGGTTATACAAATAAAATAAGTGTAAAGACCTAACACACTAAATATTATTATAACGAGTACTGTTATTTGTTCGTTGTGAAGAATTTGGAAAAGTTTCAGAATTTGAGCAAAAAGGCAAGTTCACATTTGGAAAAAACTTCTGGGCACCTGTTTTCATTTATTCAGTAAAGAGTGAAAAGAATCCATCTTACCCATTAAGATTTTTTCAACAAAAGAGGTCCTTTGAACACATATATTAAAGTGTAAGAAGGACACACCAGGAGAACCACACTCTAAAGGTATCTATAAGATTTGGCTGCGTGTTTTATTGACTGAACTGAATTTAATTGCAATAACTGTTTACTTCGTAATAGTGTTCTATGGTGGAATGACTGGCTGGATAGAAGAGTGGTGAATGTTGTCTATCTTGGCTTCAGTAAGGCTTTTGACATACTCATGGAGAAACTCATTAAGTGTGAACTAGATAAGCAGACAGTGAAGTGGATTGAAATTGGCTGAATGGAAGAGCTCAGAGCATTGTGCTGAATGCCACAAGGTCTAGTTGGAGTCCCAGAGCTAGCAGTGTTCACCAGGGGTAAATACTAGGTCAAATTCTGTTTAATTTATTCATTGATGACCTGGATGAAGGGGCAGAGGAGGCCTGCTGATGACAGAAAACTGAGAGCAGTGGCTCTCAGAGGATAGTGCTATGATTCAGAAACACCTTGACAGTTTGGAGAGATGGGCAGAGGGGAACCTCATGAAGTTCAACAAAAGCAAGTGCAGGGTCCTGCACTTAGGGAGGAATAATACCCTTTGTCAGAACAGGTTGGAGGCTGACCTTCTGGAAAGCAGCTCCGCAGAGAAGGTCATAGGGGTCCTAGTAGACAACAATTTAACCATGTGCCAGCAAAGTCCAAGAAGGCCCATGGTTTCCTGGGTTGCACTGAGAAGAGCCTTGCCAGGACATCAAGGAAGGAGATCATCTCCCCCTATCCAGTCTTGGAGAGACTGCACTTGGAATACTGTGTCCAGTTCTGAACTCCCCAGTGTAAGATTGGAACTGCTGGAGAGAGTCCAACATGGGGCGATGAAGATGATCAGGAGACAGGAGCATCTCTCATAGGGGAAAAGGCTGAGAGATCTGGATCTGTTGAGTCCAGAGAAGAGAAGACTGGGGAGGGGGATCTTATCAATGTGTATAAAATATCTGACAGTAAGATGTAAAGGGGATAGGGTCAGAATTTTCTGAATGGTGTCCAGTGACAGGACAAGAGGCAGTGGTCGCAAAATGAAAGCCAGGAAGTTCTATCCGAACATGAGGAATATGGCCGTCAGGGTGACAGAGCACTGGAGTAAGTTTCCCAGAGAGGTTGTGGAATCTCCATCTCTGGAGATATTAGAAAAACCATCTGGACAGGGTCCTGAGCAATGTCTTCTGGGTGACTCTGCTTGAGTTGAGAGGTTGGACTAGATGATCTCCACAGGTCCCTTTTAGCCTCAGCGGTTTTATGAGTCTATGGTTCTGCTACTACAGAAGAAACACAGGTTTCTAGTCTAGTCTAGTTTAAATATATATACGTCTGGTTTAAATATATATATATATAGAGAGAGAGAGAGAGACTGTAGATTTAGGTAGATTCCATCTAAAATTTCTAAAAGATTGACATTATTTTAGAAAAGTTCAGATGTTATTTTAGGATTAAATAAATGTTTATTGTAATATATTTGGATCGGAAACAACCATTTACAATGAAAGCCTTACGCTCCTGAAAGTGTGTATTTTTTATAAAAGAACAGTAATTATTGAAAGAGATAAGATCTCCTATTACGTGGTTATTTCCTATTAGTTCTATAGCATAGCTGGGACCCAACAATAATCATCATCTGTGGGAGTTAACAGAAATCACATAATTGCAGGATCACAGAAGGGCAAGATTCATCATATGTGCAGACACCAGAGCTTCCCATGTGCATCTACAGTTGTACCTGAGCTAGTAACTGTAGACTCCTTT
This sequence comes from Nothocercus julius, assembly GCA_013398735.1. Lineage (NCBI taxonomy): Eukaryota > Metazoa > Chordata > Aves > Tinamiformes > Tinamidae > Nothocercus > Nothocercus julius. The sequence goes on from VZSV01000435.1 coordinate 16,036, forward strand.
CACAGTCACACAAAAGAAATGGGTACTTTCATAACATGATTCAGCCATCTGATTTTAGATATACACTTGAAGATAAGACAAATCATATCACTGAAGTACCCATTTCCTTCAAAGAACTACATTCACAGAGAACCTGGTCTGTAGTCAGTCTTAGGGCTTAAGGCTCGGAAAGGTTAATCTTTCTGTGAAAGATCCTTTGTGGACAAATACAGACAAACCACTTTTATACTTCTGAATTCTGCAAATATTTAAAACTCAGCTGGACAGTAATCTCCTTAGACTGTGCAAGCCAACATCAGATTTTTTTTTTTTTTTTTTCCACGGGGGCATTTATTTAGGGAAAGATTGGAACGTTTAACAGAAGACAAGCCAAAATTCATTTTTATGGTTTCTTTCTTCCACTAACATTTTTTTCTTTATCATTAATATTAAACTTCATTGAAAGTTTTATCTAGCATACACATAGGAAATTTTAAATAAGGAAATTTATTTTACATTCTCTGTACTATTGTGTAGCTTATCAGAGGAAATATGATTATTAAAAACATATGCATACCATTATTACTTTTCCTGATTTATCAAATTGACTGCCACAAGCTTTATCTCTGTTGCTGGATTTGAAGAAGTCTGCTGACAAGTATTTTCTCATTTCAACACTTGGAAACCACATAAATATTTTCTACTTCATGTTCTTGTGGTCTCTGATATAAGGGAAAGAAAGATATTGAGATCCAAGCAGTATGTCAAGCAGTCCAGTAGAAATGCTGTTGCCTCTACTACCAGACATAATGATGACAAAGAAACCTAGCCAGAAGCTCCCTCTTAATGATAACTTGATTGAATAATTGATCTGTTCAGCAACATGGGGCCTGGACATCAGAAAATTCATTATGCACAAAAGAGCAGCATGAATACTACAGGCTTTAAGCTTTGTTGAAAAAGAAGCACACAAGCAGTTGCTGCAGCATTACAGAAAAAGATAATTAAAATGAATAAATATTACGAAAGAAACAAACAGCAGGCTTTGTAAATAGTGGTGTTCTAACTCCATCAAAATGTTAAGATGGAATTATAAGTGAACATTTCCTAATTTTTATGCCTGTGAATCACATACGTATATCAGCATTTCACTCATTCACCTGTTGCTTTAACTACCATCACCTATACATATCCTAGTAGAACACCTCTGTGTCACCATCCCTAACCTCTTCCTCATTTTACTTCTTATTCCTATTAAAAAAACATCTCTTATGTAGGTCCTTCAGCATATATTCTTCAGCATACACTGGAGAACTGAGTGAAAGCTGAAATCTCTTCTTAATTCATATAAAACCTCCCTCATCCCTGAAGATGAACATTATAAAGTGTCAACAACACCAGTTTAATTTCAAGGCTGATGGTACTTTAGAGGAGCTTTTGGTACAGAGCAATAATAGTAATTTGATTAGGATATTAAATACTGCCTATTCTGAAAAGCATTAACATAAATAAATAAATAAATAAATAAATAATAAACAGAAAATGAAAACAAAGACTTAAAAATCATTTCCAGTCACTCCTCTGATCATCTTGTTTACTATGTGTATATATATATATGTGTGTGTGGAATATTTTTCATTTCACTAAATAATGCATATCTTATTTTTTTTTTTAATAAAGCACAGTTTGATCAAGGTATATGTGATTAAAACACTTGGATGATTAGCTATGTATGAAAGAAGTGATTGTCATTTCCCTGTAGCTACCCATGATGTTCATCTGCAGAAATGCCCTCCATATAAATTATAATCTACTTCTCAAAATATGTATAAGAAACCAAATCTCTGGCAAAGACCTTCATCTATGTACTCAGTAAAATTCTACTGAAGCAAGTCCGATCTTCCATTCCATAAAGAGTCCTTCATAACATACAAAGCAGTTGCACAGTAACCTAAAGATGAGCTCAACCGGTTTCTTCAGTAGAACAACTGGAATACATTCTAGAACGTCATTCTCTAGGATACTTTGTCTGTACTCATGAGGTAGAATATATCTGAGAATTGTCACTTTAAACACGTACAGAATTTCTTTTCTATAGAGTTACACACAGGAAATGTCTACTCACTAAAGCTACAGGTCAGCCTTCTAAATCCAAGGGTATTTCCAACCATGTTTACTGTTGCATTTCATCCAGCTTTCTTTGTCTTTGATATTAAGGTAGCTGCCATAAGTAGGACAAGTGAATAACATTCTACAGAGACTGTGAAATAAGTCTAGGATAATGAATATAGTTGCAGATATGTACATTTTTTTGTGTTCTGTGAGTGGAATTCTTCCTATCATGTCTCTTTTCATATTTTTAGTATTATAATACATTGCTTTTCATAGCAATAAAGAGTGTCAAAACAACTCATAAAAGCATAGGTCTGTTTGGAACCAGACTGTGAGTTTTATTTACATTAAGTAGCTTTTTATTCCACAGATAGTTTTTGTTTTTTTCTTTAATTGCTGCTACTTGTAGATAATTAGCATAAATGAGGGTGTCAGATACATGCAATTAACATATATTATTTTTTAAAGCGTATTACCAACACTTAAATATATTTAGCAATATAAGGTGGAGTATGTACTGCTTTGAAACAGCCTGAATGAAACAAAAAGCCTTTGATTTTAATTTGCCTACTTACAATAGCAAAGTGTATTTAGTTCATCCGTTTGTATATATGGAAGGTACCCATATATGTATCCTCGAGATACCAACAAAAATGTTGGCAGAGGTCATCAAAAAACATTATGAAATTGAACCGTTAAAAAAATCCATTAGCTAGATTAGAAATGAAAACCGCTTTTCATACTGAAAACTATGTACCCAAACAACCCTATATTTAACAAATTTGAAATTCTTGATTCTACTGAATAAGAAAATGCACTAATGAATCAAGACAACTATAGATAATAAGACAACTAAATACAAATGCCAGATAACACTATATGCTATTGATTTACCTAGAGGATTTAATTAAAGCAGGCATATTAGAGATCTGATATCATAATGTAATAATTTACATTCTCTGATCAGATGAAAATTTAAATTTAATATCTAAAAAGCCAAGTAAATTATTTAAAAGTACACGAATAGTTGAAACAAATTGAAGTTTTAGTAGCTCATAAAAAGAGAATGACATTTAGACTTGTTTATCATACTGATATCATACTTTTTGCATAGGATTCATTGTGGAAACTTAACACTAGAGGATCATATAAACATGATGACACAGCTGTGATTTAAATAGATCAGGATGAAAGATTACCTCTATTTTTTAGTTTGGGCATAGGTCAAACATTTTATCTGAATAAGGATTGTATACGAGTAGAATATAGCTTTGGTAAGTGCATCTTTATATATTCATTGCAAAAGCAGATGTGATGTGTAGAAAATAGGTATGCACCTATAAAGAAGCAAGCAAAATCGTTTCAGACTTTTAGTGCTCTATACATGCTGTATGTTTGTTAGGCATCAGACTTAGGATTTTTAGCCCAGACACTCTTTGCGAGAAACTGTTATCTGAAGAGATCAGACCTTGCTGAAGTCAGCTTGGGCTGATCAATCCTTGTCAGTGACAAGGAGGAATTTCAATCCAAGTCTATCCAAGAAACCCCCATCCATGTAGATTTAACCTGTGCCTAGAAGCCATTATGAGTTTGATTCAAAGGAATTGCAGTGACAACTTTTTGTAAAGCATTTTATTGCTGGTTCCCCAGTGCACAAGATTTCAGCTCAGAGTCCACACTTCCCACAAAGCTGCTCCAACCAGCCAAATATCTAACTCTGCAAAACAGTGGACTTCCTGCCCCAAAATCACTCATACAACTATCTGCAGGAATTAATCCAGGACTTCAATGGGGACAAAGAGGAGAAATAGGCAACAAGTGTTTAACTTGTAATCTGGCTCATGCTTACTGGACTGTGGAGGCATATTTCCTTTAAAATGGATTTAATAAAAAGCCTTAAAAGTATTAGGAACAAAGAAAAAAATTATGTTAATTCTTTTCCACACATTTTTGAAGGAATTCCTAAGAATAAGAACACAAAATTATATGATGATTATATTGAGGATATCATTAAGTGAAAGAGACATCTTCTCCAATATAACAAATCTCTCTCTGATTCTGCTAGTCTCATTTAAATTTAAATGGTGATTTGTTTTAGAAAAGAAAATTAAATGTTTATGTATGCATAGCTATGCATAACCATATACATACATACATGACACATACACACACACTTTAAGGGCATATTTGATTTGTAGAGAGCACTTCAAATGAAATCAATACAATCTAAAAATTATAGATCCTAACACATTATGCTATGCTATGCTATGCTATGCTATGCCATGCCATGCTATGCTATGCTATACTACACTAAAACTCATATAAGTAACATTTAAATTCCCTACATTTTCTTTTTTTTTTTTTTTATTTTGTGTCCTTCTTTTTATTGTTATGCTTATGTGGTACCAAAAAAAATTTTTAATTGTGGACCTAGTCTGATGTTTGAACATCTGAAAGGAGACAGACTATGCCTGAAAGCCAAGCAATTCATTTATTTATTTCAAGTTCTTTAACTACAAGAGAAAAATGGGAAGTTCAGAATTAAATTGTTTTGGACAGAGACAAGTTACATGAATTCTAGAGAAGTCCAATGTAAAATATCCATTGATACAAGAATATTTGTAGAGAAATAAAAATAATTATTAAAAAGAAATTATTACCTAAATCACAGATTTCCAAGTCCTAAAGGAAATATGTCATTCCCATTGAATCACGTCAGGATAAAATAGAATTCAAAGCTTGGAATATCACCAAAACATAGGCGTAATGCTCTTCTGACTCATAAGCTGTGTGTGGCAGGAGGCAGGTTACGTGGGAGCACTTGATTTTTGATATACCTTGTGAAGTAAATATGGGTACTAGTACACAGTACATTTTTACAAATATTTGTAAAACATCTGGAATGCCTTTGTACTGTGCAAGTAGAACACCTGTAAGTGGTACTGCTGAGTCACATATTGCCACAGCCCCTAAAAGAGCTTCAGGGCAGCTCCATAGTTGCCTTAAATATAACATTTTTTTTTCTGTTATTATTTAGAGACTACTAGTTTTTCTTATTGATTTCTTAATATGTGCCCTCAAAGCAACTGCTGTTTTTCAGCATTTCAGAATCACAATTAAAAACAAACAAACAAATATACTCAAAATAGAACAGAAGTCTGGATGACCACCTCCATGTGGTGTGATGACCACCAGATGAGGATGCTTATGTATTTAACTTCAGTTGATTACGCTTTATCAAGATGAAAGGAAGATAATGCAATACTACCTTTACTAAACCATGCCCCCTTGCACCACCATGATTATGGAAGATTCAGCTATGAGTTTTCTCTCTTCAGAAATCTTCAGCACAACCCAACAAGTTCTTGTAGTCCGTAATGCAGGGTATGCTGCTTTTCTATAATTCTTGGTTGTAGAAATATTCACTTATCCATAATGCACTATAAATTATAACTTAAAATGAATAAAAGTATTTATTATACTGCATCTGTTCTCTGATCTACATGGCTTACCACTTAGGAATATGTTAGAAGAAATTGAATAATGATATTTTGTTTATTTAGAAATAAACCTGTTTCTTTTAACATTGATGAAATCTCACAAAAGGAAATAATTTCCCTTCTCATAGCACTAGGCACCTTTTTCAACTAGCACTGAAGGCCAGTGTTAAAATAACATTTAAACTGTTTAATAAAATAACGTTAAAAGGCTGTCTCACTGTTTCTTCTATAGTTTGCACTCTTGTTGCTTCAATGTCTTTCTGTTTCATAGAGAAAATTAATACTGTTTTAAAACAATGTCACACAAAGGGCAGACATTGTAACCCAATATTGATGAAGATGAATACAATCTATCCATGAAATTTGTAAGACGGTCCAGGAAGACTACCTTCTTATGATAAATAAAGCAAATAACTCAAATCATTACTAAAGAGGAGCAGCATGCTTATATAAATGTGCATTTGTCATTAACCATTTTATTGTTACAAAATGATGCAGGAAATTTGAGGGAGTCTTATGTTAAATGTAATGGCTTCAATTTACACAAACATCATTAGATTTTATTTCCCTAAATACGAAAAAAAAAAAAAAAATAGCTGCAATGGAAATTACTCAGCCAGCTTGCTAAAAGCAAATAAAATGCAATTTAGTAAATTATTATTTCACTGTGAAACTCCCTCTCAATTCCCAAAATTTAATAATACATCTGGCATTTTAATTTTATTTTTATTTATCTATGTTTTATTTTGTTTTGTTCTTCATTAAAAAAAGGTCCAGTGAATCTAAGAAAAATGGACTTGCACTTTGTCAGAACTATCATATTTGACATTTAGAGAAATGTCACATTGAAACATTCTATATTCACAGCACAAAGGAACAGATAACATAAGCGTATAAAGAGTGAGAGACTGGCAAAAAGAAAGATAATTTGCGCACAACTAAAAATATCTTCAGACTATCTCTGCTTCCTCTCACTTAGCTGATTACTAATTGAAAAAAAATGTGAATGTTCTTTAGCAGTCAGTAGATGATAAAAGGCAACTATAAGTACTTTTGAAAGAGCCTCCAAGAACTTCTTCTGGCTTTCCACTTCTGAAAAAAATTAGATGATTTTATTAAATCTCTCTTAATAAGTCTGAATATCTTGCACTTCATTCTCAACAAGGGAAATCAGAATATAACTGCTAATCAAGATTTTTAATTACAATAGAGTATATATTTGTATTCCTTGAGCATCTTCAGGATCCTGCAGCTAATAGACAGCAATAGACATCTAATGTCTTGATTTGTAATATTTGTGAATGTTAGATAGATACATATATTTAATAAGGGGGAGAGCATGAGTCATGATGCATTTTTTTTTTTAATGTTAAGCATGATTATTTATTGAATTTTAGCACTAAAATAAAACATTTTCAAACAAATCTTCCCAAGAGTTGTTCCTGTAGGTTGTGTCATGATGCCGTATCCTCCATCCTCAGAGGCTTTGGACCTGACTGGGTAAAGCTCTGAATGGGGGTCAGACTTGACCTTCTTTGAGACGGAGAGTGGGCTAGGCACTTCCTGAGGTCCCCTCTAACCTCCCTGTAATCCTATGATTACCCGAGAATGATGGCATTTCATTTTTATTTTAGATTATACTATACTAATGATCCTGTGATTCTGTTGTTCACTTTAGACTACTCAGTCTTCTCCCCTATACTCTAGGGATATACCAAAAGAGCTCTTCAAGGGAAGTTCTTAATTTCACAGTCACTGATTTAGAGAGAAATAATTAATGAGTGAAACTTAGGATCTCAAGAACTTGAAGGTGGAGCAGGCCTGCGACTAGATGTAACTCGTATGTGTACAAAGTGTATAGAACTTGTAACTTTTGCTTAGAAAAAAATGTCATATTCTCAAAGATGTAAGATTAATCTTGTATGTTTTATCCTTGATACAAATCTAAATTGCAGTTCCTTAAATTTAAAAAAAATATTTCTACATCTTTCTTCTTTGTGTCCTGCTTTCAACAGCCCGCTACCCATTAGTTAGGTTGCGTAAGGGAAGTAAAATATAAGGCAAGAATTAAGCACTGTTATTAACATGCCAAGTGAGCATTTCAACTATTGCTCCATATTGCAAATAGCTGAGTTGATATTTACTTGAAACTTACCCAGTTAAAATCAGAATACTCTAAGAGCCCTTACTGGATCGATTACTATGGGAGACAAGGTAGGCGAGTTTCTGGTTCTTCTTAAAACTTAATCATGAAACAGTTATTGACTTGTCCTTTAAAGTCCTTTAAAGACTCAACTGTTCTAAGACATGTAGACAACTTGAGTTACCTGTAGGTTTTTGGACAAAGCAACTATGTTTCAATCAAAAGGTTAATATGATATGTTGGTATGTGAAAAGTGTATCATGAATTTGATCTTTATGAAGGACAATAGATATCCATCTGAAAGCATCTAGGTTTTGTTTGTTTGTTTGCTTGCTTGCTTACTTTTTGGTTTAATCTGTCCTTTTCAGTCTAAAAAGCAAGATCTGATGCTCATATGAATAAAATAAATATGTCCCAAAAGGAGAGGATGCAACAAAAGTATTGATGCACAATATCTCATGGATAGTTTAAGATCCATTCAGACTGCAGCATATATTTACTGGAAGAGCCCAGAAAAGAATTTCATATGTATCTAGGGACAGAAATAAATTAACTTTCTGCCAATCAAACATTTGTTAGGGTAGTTCTGTGGTAGAACTGTGATAGAACTGCACTGGATAAATTCTTCTCTAAGCTGTATTCACCATCAGAGACCATAATGCTATTGTCCTCACTGAGACAGTTCTGGTGAGGGACTAGCTGGCAAAAGGAAAAGAAAAAAAAAAAAGAGTTTATGAGTTGAAATATTAAGATCTATGAGTCATACAGCTTTAAGTCTTCCAGATCTAGATATTACCACACTGACAACTGTGAATTAAAATGCAAAGAGACACAAGAGTATTAAATTGTGAACCAGCTGCTGTGATTCTGATGGGAAGTCAAGAGGAAGAAAGGGATTGCCCATGGACGGCTGCATAGATTTTAATGACATCTGGACTATCTGTATTCCTACTTATTTATTTAAAACTGAATGGATCAGGGTAGACAATATTTTATTTTCATTAAAGTTTTATTTCCTACAGGCAATAAATACCACAGACTTTTTACATTGCTTAATATATATTTTTTAAAAGGTCACTATGTACATATGCATACACATATTAGGAAAAGAGTAACTTATTAGCTATCAGAGTAATGCAAAAAGGACATGGATAGAGAATTTATTAATTAAGTGATTTAAGGTAATTGTTTAGATGGTTGTTTTGATAATTTAGACAATAAAGAGTATCATGCCATGTTGAAATGGTCATATTTATTTATTTTCTTATACTTAAGTTGGAGAAGGGTAAGACGGAAAATATAGCTACATAGCATTAATTGAGCCCAGAGAGCAGTAAGTGCAATATCAAAACTGTAGTATAATGTGTAAAGTACTTTTATCTCTGGATTTTTAACAGAAGCCAATTTAATAATTGACTCATAGATCTGAATTCCACAGGGATATAAAAAGTAGCTTTTTCAGATTATAAAAATATAAATTATAAAATAGAAGCTATAAGTACAAAATAATAGTATTTAAAAAAAAAAAAAAAAAACACTTTTTAGTGCCATTTCCTGATATACACTACAGCATCCTCATATGAATAGACATAAAAACTCAGCCTGAATATAGTGAAACTCATGGAAACTCATGTTGACTTGTACTAACGTTGATTCCAAACACTTTTTTAGTTGATTTTTGATACAAACTTTTGAAAAGCTCACCACCAGTTAACCACCAGTTTTTGATGCAGTCATTTTTAGCATTTTTTTCTTATTAAATAGTGTTTTGTGGGAAAAAGGTGTTACTACTGGCTGATATAGGTTTGTGGGTTTTTTTTTTTTTTTTTTTTCAGAAATACTGCCTTTAGGAACATGCACCTGTAGGCATAATGAGTTGTTAATGTTTTCTGGCTCTAAACAAATATTCATAATTATTGATTTCTTAGTAAATTACACTCCTTTTCTTCTTTCCACTGTGCCTTGGAAAGTACAGTGGTGGTCCTTAGCTCTCTGGTGACTGACTAATCTCTCTATTCCTCAGTCTTTCTCCTCCTTGGTTGTTCCCTACTTGTGAGCAGTTTTTACAGATGCTCTTCTTGCTTGTCCTCCACACTCTGCACTATTGACCCTATTAAAAACATAATCCTGTTCAATTTATTCATCAATGACCTGGATGAAGGGATGGAGTGCTCCCTCAGCAAGTTTGCTGATGATACCAAACTGGGAGGAGTAGCTGACAGCCCAGAGGGCTGCGCTGCCATCCAAAGGGACCTGGACAGACTGCATAGCTGGGCAATGAGAA
>VZSV01000435.1:60217-74153 GCA_013398735.1 Nothocercus julius
TTTGTAAATCACTTTGGTCCCCTGGATCAAAAAAACTTCCTAGCACATGGAGCTTTGTGTTGCTCAGCTTTTTTTTTGTGGGCTACTTCTGTACTTTACTGTAATTTACTACTTCTGTAGTAAATTAAACAGGAGCAAGACATTGGATCAAGAATTATTCTGTGGTCATCCATCCAGTTTCCTTTCCTGTGCAGCTGCTAGCTTGTTTTGCTCTCTGGCAAATAGAATTGTGCTTCTAATGACTGAGCACTCTTCATGAGGGCATGGGTAAAGCACTGATAGCAACAGCAAATCTAGAAAAAAATGTCATCCTATTTTGGGGAAGAAGAGAGTTTAGAAATATGTGCACAAGGTACGTCATACCATCTGTTGTCTGCCATAAAACAGACCATGAGCCATTCCATTTCTCTTACTAGCATAAATGCAGCCTCTGGGCATCTCTGTATCAACTTGCGGTCCTGCACATCCGCACAATTTAACTATGAATTTACTCCCTGTATTGAGCTACACTAACGCTTTACAGCAAAGCTTTTTTTTTTTTTTTTCTTTTCTCTTTTTAGAAGGATAAACATAGTGTTGAAATACGTATGTATTAAGTGGAAAAATGCAGGCATTTCCAGTAGCTATTTGCTCCTGGCCTGTTTGCCCTCTGGGGTGGCTTTTATCTTATCACTGGCAAAAAAAAAAAAAAAAAAAAAAAAAAAAAAGACCATAGTTTTCTCCCTGAGAAATTGTCAAAATCTATGTATTACTGTGGAAGAATTGATTGAAAAAGGGGAACTTAGAGAAAAATTAGCACCTAACAGAAATTTTGGCATTACAGAAGCTCCCTTGGGGTGATACACAGTTGCCATTTCCAGGATGGTTGGTACACAAGGACTCTGCTCCTCCACAGTTCCCTATGCAGCACAATCTGCCCTCCTCGCAGCTGCAAGAAGGAGTAATGGAGGGTGGAGCAGAGTGAAGGCACCGTGGCCAAACTCTCTTGTACTCCCTGTCCTCGGAACACACGTCCTGTGCTGAGCCAGCAAGGGTGCCAAATCACTCCTTTTGGATGAACTTTGCTCAAAATTTGCTCATTATAAGCTCATTATAATGTCAAAACACACCTCCATCCCAAAAGTTATCCGAGGTCCGAGGTACTACCACTCCTCACTGAGCATGCGCTCTAGTTTTTTGATTGACTGTACCTTTAAATGAAAGCGAGAAACTTTTTCACCAATCAATAGCAATAGTAAGTAAGGCTATAGTCACTCACGTTCCACTTGAATGTAAAGAGAAGTATAAAAGGTGAACTAAGGAGGAAAGAGTTTGAAGAATCCATTGTAACTCCTGGATCAGTGGAAGGGCTGAACCCCTTTCCTCCCCTCAGGTCAGGATGCTGCCTGAGGAGACTAAGAAATGAGAAGAAAGATTCCATTGTGACTTTTGGATGAGTCAGCGGGCTGAACTCCTTTCCTCCCTTCGGGTTGGGATGCTGCCTGAGGAGACTCGAGACTGAGAGCCCTCTCCCATCTTCTGGGGTGAGTGATGATTGCACATTTGTACATCACTGAGCTAGCTAAAAACCCCATGCTGTAGTAGAGAATTTCCTGTACTGACATCCAAAACCTGCTTTGTAAATGTTGCATTTGAATAAATCATGCTGTTTATGAACTCAACTACTTGTTCAGGGGGCGATAGGACCTACGGTCGACAGACTGTTCGTGAAGCCAGTACTGCCACAATCGAGCTTATAGTTGATCACACTATTTGGGAACTCGATTTGCTCCTAGGCAGGTGATAGGACCTACAGTCGACAGACTGTTTGTGAATCCAATCCTGCCAGAGTCGGCGTATAGTTAACACAGTATTTGATATCGCCTTCTTTCCCCCTCTTCTCCCCCCAGCTTTCAAAAAATAAACAATTATACTGAAATCTTAAAGATAAATTCTGCTATACAGTCTTCTGTGTATTTCTGCAAACATCATTTTAAGCTTCATGAACTCTTTTGCTGAACATATTGAAGGCAAGATGTTTCAATGTTTTAATGGCCCTGCTGTAGTCAAGAGATAATGAGAAAGTTTTTCTTTTATAACTTGAGTACACTGAACATATAAAACATTTTCTAAGATTCAGTATTCTTTCCCTTATAAGAGAGAGTAGAGTATAACAACCAGTGTTTTGTATCTTACAGGACATAAGTCACCATAATGTAAAAAAATTCTCATCTCTGTGACATCCAGAGACTAATTTATTTCAGGGAAACTGTTTTATTACTACTATTTTTAATTTAAAAGAACCACCTGCACAACACATTCCAGCAATGTGCATTCTGTTAATAAGTAAGCACATACAGTAGCCAAAATGCATATGTTTCTGATAGAGCCGGACACTCAGTATTTTTATCCATCATAGTCTCATCTCAATTTTAAGAAGAATAGTTCCATGTATTAAAACTACTAGAATACATATGTAAGCAAATATTTTGACATTGCTTGCGGAAAAGCCCAACTATTAAATTTTCATTTTACTTTATTGAAAGATAATGTTTTAAAAACTTTAAATTATTGAGATAACTTGTAGCAAGTTACCATTTATCAATATGAAAGCATATTCTGTGAAGTATAAATAATCAGATGCTTCTGAAAGTGCATTTGTTTTCAGCAAGACATACTGAACAACACTTCTTGTAAATTATTAATACAATATTGTTATGCTGAAGCCTTAAATATGTTGAACACTGAATTTAAATTTCACTTTGTGTCTGGAATTATCTCTGCAAAATGTGCTTTTTTATAATAGTCAATTAATATTTGTCTTTACAGGAGTAAGTGATCACAGTTACTATTTAAGATCTTTTTGTATGTGTTAGATCCCTATGTGTTTATGTTTTTGTATGTGTTAGATCCCTATTGTAAATAACCATCAGATGAATTTATTTCTCTCCATTAAGACCTTAAAATCCTACAATCTGGTGTTAAGTATGGGTGTTTATATTGTATACTGAAAACGAGACATTTTTGTCTCTAAATAAAACTTCGATGTGCCCACATCTTGAGCACTGTGTGCAGTTCTGAATTCTGCACTTTCGGAAAAAAAAAAAAAAGGGTTAGAGGAAATGCAGAGGAAATTAATAATCAAGAAGATGAAACAGCTGTCTCATGAAAAGAGATTAAAGCACTTAGTTTTGAGACTCCTTAGCTTGCTATAGAAGGCAGGAAGATAGGGGAACAGAACAGGTGTTTACGATATCATGGAGGAGGTAAATAAGGTGAATGAAGAACAATACTTTATACAAATGTTCCTTTTCAAGAAACATCTCCTTATGTGTCTACTTTTTTATTTTTTTAGCTGTTTTTCTTAACCTCTAATTTTCCAAAATTTAATATCCAAAAGGAGATTAACTTGCCTGTATCTGAACTAGTTATGCTAATGTCCTTCTATGGTCGAGTAATAAAAATAGGCATTCATTTATTGTAGGCAGTAATTTATCTTATTTTGAAGAAAATTTTCTAAAAAAGCTCAGATTAATTATGACCAAAGTGTGCCTACTTGTATACAAATATAACACAGTGTAATAACCACAGATATAAACCTTTATTATGGAAAGACCTTGCATTAGGTACCATGAATCTCAGCTGCGTCTGTCACACAAAATTTACTTGTCCACCAATCATTCAATCGGCATATCTGTCATAACTTCATTTTACTTAAAGTTCAGACATTGATTTACTCACTGCTTCTGACCACTCATAAATAATACAAAGCCTATGAAATAATGGGGCATTTACCACTGATAACAGGGAGTAGCTCTTATCACGCAGAACTAAATACCTGAGAAAGCTGATTATATCTGGAAAGGCCATGTAGGATTATGGTGCCACATAGATGGCACGTCTCTCACACTAAATCCCATAATCATTATTCCAGGTTCAATACTCCATAAGGCAGGTAGTTCAGTATTTGTTACCTTTCACAGCACATACTGGGACTGCTATTCAGTTTAAAGTGTGGGAACAGCACACAAATGCTTTCATTGTTGTGAAGGAGGTGCAGAAGGCCAGGAGAAGGATATCTACCACAGACCTCTTCAGTGACAGTGAGCAGATTTTCTTGAAAAGTACATACCTTGATGTCTCATCTCTGCTTTCTCTATAGGATAGATAAAGGTAAAAGGTACAGACACTGTTTTTTTTGTTGTTGTTTTTGTTTTGTTTTGTTTTGTTTTTCCCCTCAACTCCCTTTTCTCCTTAATCTTAGTAGAAAACTACAATAACCTGTAGTCCTGACTTTTAACCTCCTAAAAACGATTTCAACCCATCAAAAACATTACTTATATGGACATAACATTTATGTCTCCTGTACTAAATGGAAGACAGGATCTGATTCACATCTTCAAGAACCAGCAGCATAAAGGGGCTAATATACAGACTATTTACAGTTTGCCTTTTCTATAATAAAATTGTCTTAAAGATTACTTTTTGGAGCACTCTAAAGCAGAGTCGGAAGGTGAACTTACAGCAGAGGGCTCCAGCACTTGAACTCTCTCCTTCTCTCTCTCTTATTTACGTGCTCACCATCAGAAATGTTGCATAATACAGTAGAGACACTTCTTGTATCATTGTTTCTACTGCTCTGAGGATGGTCTACAGGAAGGTCCTCATCTGTCTTTAGAGCACTCAGCTATTACTTCAGATTGCCCTTTTAAGGAATACGATAAATATGATTAAAAAACAGTTTATCACATCTTATGAAAAAACAGTGTCTTAAATGAAATTAATTAAGTTACAAAAGTACCTCTTTCTCTTTTTCTTATAAAGAAAGCCCCAGATAATTGACATAGCTTGGGATTACTAACTCTTGCATGTGTAATGTTAGAAGTAATTTATCTGTCTTAGACGTTCCCACAGAGAGGTGATTTTCTTTCTCAATATTATATTTATCAGTGTCATTCTGTACAGTATAGGTCAACTGGCAGGAGAAATATGTAGAGTTAGGACTATGGGATATGCTAAAAATATGTATTGAAGCCAGGATTAACATAGCACATAATTCTGTGAGCATTTGTTTAAATCTTCTTCTGGTATATGAAAGCCCTGTCTCAGCTTTACTTATAGAAAGATACTGCTACTTATCATGGTTTTATCAAGCTCTGGCTACAGATAGGCAACTCTGATCTTTTTTATTCCTTGAAGACAGATGGGAAGGATGTCTTGTAAAGAGTTGGATGTGGCACACTTCTTGAAAAGCTGGACATATTGTTTAGGTAGAATTGGAAGTAGGGGCAAATTGGAAGAAAATAGTGATTTATGGATCCACAGAATGTGATTAAACATGAAATGGGATTTTAAATTTACTAATTGGAGATTATCATCATGCTCATAATGCAGGTTCTGTGGCAGTTTACTTCGATCACACAGCTGATACAACTGAGGATTTCTTAATTTCTACTATTCTCTGAAATTATTCTCTGCACCATCAGGCTCATAAGATTCTGAAATGATTTGATTTTAAACTTTTGGATCCATGTCAGGGCATTCTCTCTGTACATCTATGTTTTCCCTCAGAATTCTGTATTCAGTGGACTAGATTAATAGCATTTAAGAGCCTATTTATATTTTAGAGGAAGCCAATAGCCCAGACATGGGCTGACTGGAGAATTAAAGGAATATGATGCCATCTGTAACACCATGCTCCAGGCAGTCCTGTTTTAGAACAGTTCTTCCGATTTAAAATATAAAACTATATTATGGAGGTCTGACCTTTTTATTTAGTCCAAGAGATCTGAAAACATACAGAATGTTCTTCATTAAGACAGTGTTGTTCATTTCTCAGATCCATTCCCACTGCTTCTTTTCAGACAAAACATGTGACAATGAATTGTAAACAGAATGATGAACATTTTTGGTTCTTTAACACCCTCTCAGATCTCCCTTTATGAATTTCTGCCTTCATCTTCTTTCCATTTTCTAATTCTCTTTACTCCTTATTTTAGGTCTGCCTTTATCTGTGCTTAGATTCTTGCTGGCTTATATTTGTCCAGTTCCAGTATTTTCCCCAAAGTACCCAATAAACCAAAGCACCTCAACTGTTTAAACAGCTACTGCAATCTAAAATAATCCCAGTGGAAAAAGAAGTAAAACTAAGCACCCCATATGGTTTATATAACTGAATATAGCTGTTTATATAGAAATGTTTATATAGAAATTTTAGGTAGTCCAGATCCCCTTAACTAATTCATCTAATGTCTAGCTGTATGTCAGATGAACTATATCCTAAAAATATCCATGCAAACTGTGGAGATCTGAAATTGGGTGGGACAGTATCCTTCCTCCTCCTGTTCCTCTCATTGCCATATATATCCCGTCTAGTTGCTACTGTCAAAGATAAGCAAGAAACAAGTGCATGATTCTCTGTATTCTTTTTTTTTTTTTTTCTTTCAGCATATGATAAATTTCAATACAGGTTATAGAATCAGTAACAGTCATTGTTATTCATATAACATTGGAGGCTTCCAAATTACCTAACTAAATAAACTGCCAAGTGAGGAACTGAGGAAAGGAAAAATGTGTTATTTGCCTTCAGTTTAATTTTACGATGACATAGAACTTAATTGAAACAATTCTGTAGACCACAACTAATTGAAATGAGGGCCATAGCATAGCATGTGGGAGTTTCCACAGTTACTAACAGGGTAGCAAACTACAGAGACAGAATAATTTCAATGAGCATCCTGACCTTCAGTATAAAAGAACATATCAGGAAGGACTACAAGAGACATCAGGACCAGCTATGGGTAAGATTTGTTCAGATCTTCTTTGCTTATTTGCAGTAGAAATAGGTGTGGAACAAGTGAGATATAAATGTGAAACTTCCTTCAGGCAACTCCTGCTGTGCCTAGGCCAATTAGTGTGCTTCAATGTGTTTATCAGCAACCTGGTAATTGTGGCTGTCCCAGAGATTCCTAGGCAGTTCCAGTGCAAACCTGAACAAATTGTGCATAGATAAGACACTTTAATAAATAGCTGTGTTATAGCAATTCAGCAGAACAGTGGTTTGGAGTGTTTCATCCAATTCAAGGACCCTTTCAATGGAGACTGTTATCACCATGTGGACAGCAACCAACTGTCCTGTTCAGGAGATTATTCCATGTGAGTATAAGCACATAAGCATAAAGATATCAATTAATAAGAGATTTCTTCTTTTAACAAACATTCTGCCTATGAGTGTCTGTGCAACAGAGAGTTCATTGGATGCATTCTGTATTTCTGATAATAGAGACCCATTTTAGGTTATACAGTGTGACAATCTATGCTTTGAATTTGTGATTCTTTGTCAGCGTGCTACACTTTAACCCTTGCAACAAACTCAGGGTAAGAACTTTTTCAAATAAGTTGAATGTGTTCTGCATTTTCTACAATTAAGGTCTTTAATCTTAATTACAGTGGATGGGCTTTAGATATCCATCAATAACAAGATGAATCATGATTGGGACAAAGTTTGAGTTAGGCATGCAAATTGACAGATTTGCTCATTAGATGTGAGACAGGTTACTTAAATGTCTGGAGACCTTTAAAATTTAAACCTTCATATTATTAAATTTTCATAGCTCACTTCATTTTTGAGTATGGGTGATATTTTTCAGAAACTATTGCTTTGTCCTTTAAGATAGCATGGTTAATATGGATCCTTGCCTTGTCCACCTGAATGAGGAGCAGCTGATAATGTGACTCTAGTCTGGCTCATGGTAATAAAACATTGCATTTTTGTAGACACTTTTTTTTCTAAAAGTAATCTGTAAACATCGCTTAATATTCTCCAGAAGTTCATTCTGCATGTAATTTTCCTTCAGTCTTATTATTTTATTTATATATTATTTATATAATATACCTTATTATAAATTACATATATATATTTTATTACTTATCAAAATACCAAAGAACGATACTAAAAAATTTAGGTAATAATTTTTTAATTGAAATTCATGTAACATTTCTCAATAAGCCATTGAAAAAAAAAAGGAAAACCTACCATGATTAGCGTGACTTCTAATTCAATTTAAGCTCCTTTTAGCACTTAAAAATGTAAAGTTTTTTTTTTTTCTTTTTTTTTTTCCGTATCTTCTGCCTTACTGCAGTGCTGCAATGTATGTGATTTATCTGGATAGAAACACCATTTCCTAGAAACTGAGAAAGCAAGCTACATAAGAAAAGTTATAAGGACGTTATATTTTCTGTGCAGAGATACAAGCATGTATCACTGAATGACAATGATAGAAAAAAAAATCTTAAATTTAACTTGATTTAAATCTTGTCCACTTGAAGTTAGTGAAAAAAAAAAAAAACAATGAGAAATGCATTTTTTTTTTTCTTAGTGGTTCCTATATCATAAGCACATGAAAGAAAAGAGATGTGTAAACAGACTTAAGTATAGACTTTGTTGCAGAGATATAAAAGAAAGCAAACATGAAATTGTTCCCATATTCTGTTTCTGTTCATACAGTAAAAACATTGCTAAAAACATTAAAAAAAATGTTGGGCAACATAAAATGTAGTAGCTGTAATTTGTTTATTAAAATGTCATGAGAGTGAGTGGAATAAACATCTGAGTATAGGGTGTGTTTACTTTTTGTGTTTAATTATAGGGATGAAAGTGTAGTGAAATAGTATAAGCTTTAAAAGGAAATCACTTATTGTCTTATATATTGTTTTTTTTTTTCTTCCTGTTACCCAAAATAAATTGAAAGTATATTTTGTTCAACAAGAATGTTAGCTACAATGCCGTCAAATTATCCATTAAGCCTCGTGTTTTTATTTTGTTCTTATTTTCCCCTTTTTCCTCCCTTTCCCCCCATTAATTTATCTGGGAGTTATTTGGAATTTGTTAAATAATAACCATGTAGCTACTAAATGCTATTTTCAATTTTGTCAAAACTTCCTTCAAATGAGACATTATTTCCTAGATCTCACTGAGAGGGTATATTAATTACAAATTGGCTTTCAGGAACATTAATTTTCTGAAATTAAAATTATATTTGTTCTAAAATGATTTATTGATACTAGCCACCTGAAATGAATAAAGTGTGGGAACTGTTAGCTTAAAAGTGTAATATATGGGGATAAGGAAGCTCAGATGTCAAGTCCAAAACTGTTTTTTTTTTTTTTTCACTAATGCACTTGTAATCTTAGTCTTCTGTACTCTAAAATATGTTCTAAACACATGTTACATGTTCCAGAATCTGTTGCTTTAGTAGGAACTGTTGACACAGAGGGCTTCTGAGGGAATAATGAACATCTTCAAAGAAGCATTCATTAGCTGTACATATACTTATTCAATATTTTAAACCTCAGAGATTACAAAATTCTGAAGAACTGCCCAATGACCTTAAAGTGGAACTTGTTTCTATGAAGAAACTCTAGGAGTAAGATGTCTCAGGACAATCTCTCCTAGCAGTGTATATTTATTTTTCTTCTCTTCTATCTCCTGACTTAGTCCTCTGCGCAGTGTGACACCATCCACTCTTCAGTTTCAGCCTTCAAATCCTTGATCTGGGGAGGAAGTGGGAGTGAGAAGAAGGGACCCAAAACAAAATAGAACAAAAATTCTCTAACAGGTTTTGAAAATAGACTATATAGACTAGAAGGTAGATAAATGGGGAAAAAACAAACAAACAAAAACAAACAAACAAACAAACAAACAAAAAACACTGCGGACCTAGCTGTCCCCACTTGGTCCCAAAGTCTTAAACTTCTATATAATAATTCACTAACATTAAAAAAAAAATGGTACTGAAATATATTTAGACACAGATAAATAAAGAGTGCAGGCTGAACGAACTGAAACAAAAAGAACAAACACAAGATACATAGATATTTTCCTTTATGTTTCTTACATAGAAATTTGCTTTCCAGAAGAGATAAAATCTTTTTATTATTATTTTATTTGTTTTTTAATGGTATAGTGCAAAATGAAGCATAATTCAAATATCTAAAATTAGAAAAGTCTCCTTGGAAATAATGACATATATATATATATTTTTTCATAGAATGTTGCAATACCTTAAAATCAGTGTTGAGGGGATCATTTTTCAGTGGAACTGAAATTTTCCCTTCTTTTTTCTTACACATTAGAAGCTTTTTTTAATTACTTTTCTTCTAAGAAATAGAATTGAAATATTTTCAGTTTAATATACCTTGTTTTCCATATTTAAATAGCATACTGAAACCTTATTTAGAAGATGAAAAATGCAAGAAGTATTTCCTTTGCTGTGTAAATGCAACAAGATAACCACCTGTTGAAATTTGCAGACATGAACACTGCCTTATTAAAGGTGTTCTCCTAAACCTTCTCTGTTGTAGACCTTGGGAGTTTCTTATCACCAAGCTCAGTAAGACCGCTGTAAAAGAATGAGAAATATGCAAAGGAGGTTAGTTGCAATTGCACACCTTTGGGAATTTTTCATAGTAATGGAACTGAAAAATCAGCTACCTCACAGAGTGCTTTCTATAGCAAGCTTAGACAGTGGAGATGTAGTTGGAACAGGTTAATAAAGCCCAAAGTTATTTTTTTTCCGCTTTCCATTGGTTCTTGGTATAATCAGTGACTTATATTTACACATCACATTTCTTTCAGGTCTTTATCAGGTCTTGTTTAACACTTCTAAGAGTGACTTGGAAGAGACAACAGAGTTCACTCACACCAACTCTTTCCCGCTTACCAAATTTTGGTGCAGGGAGTGTCCAGTTGACATGCCGGACATTAGTGCTGCCATTTAGAAGGAGCTGGACAGACTGGAGAAATGGGCCAGCAGGAACCTCATGTCACTAAGGACAATTGGAAAGTTCTGCCCCTGATGAAGCAGATCCCCTGTCAGCAAAGCAGGCTAGTGAGTGACAGCTAGGGGAGAAGCTCTGGGGAACAGGCCCTGAGGAACAAGCCCTGGAGAACAGTAAGATCTCCTGAGGTCTCTTCCTACTCTAACTATTCTTATATCATCATTTTCTACATTGAGAAGCACCACGATAAAACCTATAAGTGTTAAGATCTTCCTTACAGGAATAGTTTTCAGCCTGAGTCTTGTATATTAACAATTCAGTTTTCCTCCCTAGATAGAGGACACATGAAATGGCATGTTAATAGAAATAATCTGCCAATATTTAGGAAGCCTTGGTAGTAAAGCAAAATTCACGACCAGTTATTAAAATAACAGCTTTCACTCTCTGAAGAGTTTGTTCCATATTTTCTTATTCACAGATCTAAAATAAAAAATTCATGGAGTCTTAGAGAGCAGCTGAAGACTTGTTTTGTGAAAAATGTTAACCAAAAAGGGGTGCTAACTGTGGATGACTAAGTTTTTAAGAACGACACAATTCTGGCAACACAACTAAGCAGGAATATTCCTTTCAATCTTCTGTCATTACTCTACAAATCCGACTTTTCCACGGTGCATTCTGTAAACTTTTATTTATTTTTTTTTTTTTTATTTAACCTGCTTCATGGGCAGAACTAGATGGAGAAAATCAGGGAACCATGTAGCTGCAAAGGTCTATTGGAAATTACGTTCCTTGCAATTAATAATCAATTACTGATACATCCAATTAGAATGTTCTTTGCACTTAGCTGATACGTCTTCAGCCTTGCGGAAGAACCCTAAGAAAGCTTGGATCTAAGACAGAATAGGATATACTTCTAAAATACTATTTATACTGAAAACAAATGTACAGAATTTTTATAATTCAGAAATAATATTATGATCTTTAGTAGAGAAAGGCATACACAGAAACACAAACATTTTTAATGAAAACATAAATTTCATGGATAAATTACTTGTCTGAAACTATTGCAGGGCTTGTTCTTGCAGCAGTGACTGAAGTCACTGAGCAGTGTATCTTTTTCAAGTTTAATGGGATTTAAGCTTTATTTTTCAGTGGAAACAACCACTAAGGAAGATGTTTCAGTTCTACAGCTGTCTGCTAGAACTACTTAGAGATCACCATCCCTGAATGAACCCTCCTAAAAACTAATCATTGGCGGAAGCTGAAATAAGACTACAGCTATACTGGAGATTTGGGTTCTGATATTTAAGGCTGGCTTTAAGAACAGGCTATCATCCTTGCCTGTCATGGTAGACTATTTGCCTTGCTATCAGCAGAAGAGATGGAGGCTCTGCCTGTTTGAGCAATATGTCTTAAACATTAAATATTTTTCTAATTCCTGAATAGTCTTTTCTCCTATGTCAACAAAAACAGTGAGAATGATGACAGTTGTGTCCGATTCTTCTTCCAGCTATCAGCTAGTGGACACCACCCTACGAATTTTCAAGCTTAATTTTCCTTAAGGAGTTGTACTTTCTTCTCCTCCTCACAAAACTAGCACAAGCCCTGTGTAGAGATAGAAGAGAACGGAAGAATCCGGTAAAGAGAAGATTCTGGATACTAAACAGGATTTGGGGGATAAAAGTGGAGACACCACAGTGGAACAGCCATTTGGAGGAAAGATGCAATATGTTATTATATGCCAAGCTAGAGTGAGAATAAAAATCACAGTTCTGGAGGGGTAAAGGAGGAAAAGGGATTTCTGTGATTTCCAGAAATAATAGGAAGGAAGACTACCTGCCAGCTGTCAGCACTACAACTCCTTAAAATGCCTTTAGCTCTTCACAACTCCCTGAAAACTTCATTAAACCACTCCAATTTTCCATCTTGGAACAATTTGTTCTTCCACAGAACTATCAAGTAACTTGAAAACTTAAAATAATCTTTTTCTCTCTGTCATACGCATACATACACAAATACGTATACATATATGTGAAGCTCATACGCTAAATTACTCCTCTTAATGTTTTGCTATGTAAACAACAAATCACTGATGCAGTTTCATTGCAGTGTAATTTCAAAAAGTCAATATCTTATGTTTATACTCCATATGATAGAAAAATAATGTCTCTGCTTAGAAATATTTTCCCAAATACCTGAATTATCTTTTTGTATTCACTTTAATGGACTTTAAGGTGCTATAAGACACACATGAGCAAAATCACTGAGTTAGTACAGCAGTCCTCTAAGGAAAGCAGTTCATGAAAGTATATCTATTTTGTGAAGTGAAAACATCCTGGCCTAGATTCAATTGCCTTTTTCTGTAGTGTGTCAAACAGTGTGATGCTTGCAAGGTGCTGAGGCATCCTGCCTCATCTCATAGCACAAGTGGCAGCCCTTTGTCGGTTCCCTGACGCCCAAGGGTACCGAAAATGGCAGTAGACATGTAGGCAAATAAACATTAGACATCTGTGTGTGCAGTAATCACTTTAAATTCTCTTTTAGTCAGTGCAGAGAAATTGTCTGTTCCAGATGGCAATGCATCACAGGTGTCTACCTGAGAGAAAGAAGCAGAAGCATTTTTTTTTTCCTCAAAGACATGTTCTTTTGATCTAATGTAAGAAGATCAATATCACAATTAGACATCTATTTTTTAGAAAATCCTGTTCAATTTTCTCCCAGTCATGTCTTCCAGATGCTGATAGCTTGTTGTAACCACATCTCTACCTTCTTGAAGGAAACTGAAGAGTCAGCTTTAGGACTCAGAAGAACACTAAAAGGTGGAACAGGCTACTGAGAAACTCTCTTGCACATACAAGAAAATATGTGGATGACCATTTTAACTGTATTAATGCTATAGCTTTTTTTTCAGTACTATTAATATTCCTCTCTCCCCCCCCCCATAAAAATAAGATTTGGACTAAAATATATTGCTTAAATTTATATTTTACTAACACTATTTATATAATATATATTTTTGTTTGTTCATTATCAGGTTTTGAATGTAACAAAAATATCTACCTTCTATTTGTTTACATGCTTCAAGTATGTAGTACAAATATACATTTCTGGAAGGGAAAAACAATGGAAAAGGGGAACCCCAATGCATTTAGCTCAGGAAGCAGGAGCCCTATATTTG
>VZSV01000435.1:77226-91440 GCA_013398735.1 Nothocercus julius
TTGAAATGGTTTGGTTTCTTATTTTAAAATCTCTGCACTTTTATGATTCTAAAAGCATTTTTTTTTTTCTCCTCAGAGATGGAACAGGATGAAAAGCTGAATTATTTCTTTAAAAGTTGCATTATAAATTGAAAATACAAGTTTAATACAAATAGTTTCAGCGCTCTCAGTAGACATAAGTTTGAACTTTTCACATGATGAAGTTAGAGAGAGCTAGTTTACCTTAGGGCACATGTTGAAATAAATCAAAGGAAAAAAAAATAATAAGAAGAAAAAGAATACTAATACTTACAAAAAATTACATTTTCTCATCCTTGTATTCTCTGTAACTCAGTGTCTAGTATGCAACTATTTAAGATACTTGAATTGAGGAAAACAAAAAAGGAAAAAAAAGAAAAGAAGTAGAACACAAAATCCATGTTTGAGGTGAGGATGCAGGAAGAACATGAAAGAGTAAATCAAATGTCTGACTACCCAATGCACAGGGGTCCTTGCAAAGCAGAAAAGAGAGCTAAGAATCTGGAGAGCAGGAGATCCTTTAAACTTATCCCTGCATATTTCAGGGGGTTAGAAATATTTTCTGAAGATTAATCCATAGATTTAGATGTCCCACATCCAGCCCCAAAGGAAGGTTCTCTTACCTACACTTGTGAAAGGTACACTTCTGAATGAATAGCTCTGAATGAATAGCGCACACATGGTGTACAATATATCTAAAATAGATGTTTAAGATGGATAAGATGAATCTCACTCTATGAGTTTCTGTTTCTCTTCACTGCAGAATGAGGAAGCCTAAAGTGTTTGTGTCAACTTGGGGAATTAGTGACAGATTTGCCTCACTTGATTCAAATATTTGCAGAGAAGATTAGGTATCCTAACTTCCTTTACAGTCAGAAAGAGAAGCAGACACTGGCATGTTATTCATTTGACCTCTTTCAAACGTTAGCTTGAAGATGAGCTGACTTATGCCCTGGGAGTATCTATTTCCTCCACTGAATATAAATGAAAACTTTAAGGTGACCGTTACAGGTATTAACATTAACATTAACACTGTAGACCTCAATTGTGGCAATGTGTAAACACGTGCATCTAGTACCACGCAACATGCCCTATGGCATCTGAGAAGTCTCTACTATGCAAGTATGACGTAAGATAGGAAAAGTAGGGAAAAGGAAAGCAGCATATTTTTGGACAAGCAGCTTCTCGTATCTAAAATGACACTGGATAATTATTTGGGTGAAACTAAACTAAAACTGAAGGACACTCAGTTTAAGACTTCATTACAATTTCATTTCATTGTCAAACAGGTGATCTCTTAAATGGTCAAAACAAGTACAAGGCTTCATTCATTTGCCCACATACAGGTGTTTATTGTCACTGGAATGCCAGATGAAGCCCCTTTTGCTGTGGGCAAAAACATCCTTGACTCATGGAATTTCTACTTATTTTAATTTATTGACAGTTAAAACAAACTTTTCATCATGGATTCAGGTGTTGAGGAAAAGAAAATGCAAAGTAAAGCAAACTTTTTTTTTTTTTTTCCTTCTGACTTCTGACAAGGGGACTCCCTCTCATTCTAAATGCTTACTAATCTATTTTAGCTGGTCATTACTCCGAAAGAGATCATCAGCTTGGCTCCCTAGCAATGCTATGTGATTCAAGTATCCCTGGAGCTCCACTGAGGACGCAGAGCAAGCCCGGGTGCACCCCACTGCAGGGCAGTACAACACTCTCCTGGAGTTTCACAAGTGCTTCATCTCTGCAGCTCCCAGGCCAGTGCTCATGGTTCCTGCATGTGAAGATGGTCCAGGCTGCAAGCCAACAACACCTACTTTGAGCAGGGTCCACCCCAATTCTTCCCAGTCATCTCCCTGTCCAGAAAGAGATTTCTGTGGTCTTTTTGGATCTTCTTTTCCTACTTATTCACAGCTGCTCTCCCAGACTTAATGATTACATCGCCCACACAGCAGCACAATAACAAAAACACTCAGTACCAGGGCCAATGCTTTCCAGAGTCTCAAAATCTAGATAGTGGTGTTCTCCAAGAGCTAATACTGGGTCCAATATTGTTCAATTTATTCATCAGTGGATGAATAAATTTATTCATCAGTGGATGAAGGGACTGAGTTTACTGAGGATACAGAATTGGAAGGAATGGCTGATACATCAGAGGTCTGTGTTGCCATTCAGAGAGATCTGGACAGGCTGGAGACATGGACAGAGAGGAGCCTCATGAAGTTCGACAAAGGCAAGTGCAAAGTGCTGCATCTAGGCAGGAACAACCCCATGAACGAGTACAGGCTGTAATTTGATCTGCTGGAGAGCAAATCTGTGGAGAAAAGCCTGGGAGTCCTGGCAGACTACAGACTGACCAGCAATGTGCCCTTTTGGCCAAGACCAGTGGTATCCTGGGCTGCATTAGGAAGACTGGTGCCAGCAGGTCGAGAAAGGTGATCCTGCCCCTCTACTCAGTTCTGGTAAAGCAGCATCTGGAGTGCCTGGTCCAGTTCTGGGCTCCCCAGTAGAAGAGGGATGTGGAACTACTGGAGAAAGTCCTACATAGAGTTACAAAGATCATTAGGGGACTGGAGAATCTTTCTTATGAGGAGAGGCTGAGATGCTAGTCTTGAACCTGAAGAAGAGAAGACTGAGGGGGAATCTTATCAATGCCCTCTTGTCCACTTATAAGTGAGGTGCAGAAAGGTTGAGAGTGTAGAAAGGCTGAGACCAAACTCTTTTCAGTGGTACACAGTGGTAGGACAAGAAGCAGTGAGCACAAACTGAATCACAGGAAGCTTGTCTGAACCTTAGGAAAAACTTTGTGACTGTGAGGGTGACAGAGCACTGAAAGAAGTTGCCAAAAGAGGTTGGGGAGCCTCCTTCTCTGGAGGTATTTAAAATCTGCCTGGACACAATCCTGTACAAAGTACTCTAGGTGATGCTGCTTGTGCAGGGATGTGGGACTAGATGATCCTTAGTGGTCCCTTCCAGACTCAACCTTTCTGTGTAATTCCTTGAAAGTCACTGTCTTCGCAAATGTGTATGTGTGTGGGGAGGAGGGGAATTACTAAATATGAAATAAATTAGTTTCATTTTTATTTCAAAAAATAAAAATGGTGGAGATGGAAATTCTTGCTTGGGAAAATTATAACAACAGTTTTGTATTTTGTCCCAATTCAGATATACTGAATCATTAGCTAATTCTTCCAAGAACATCTGAATTTAGATACTCTGCTTGGGATGGAGACACAGGTGAAAATCCTTTCCAAGACATCCCTAAAGTAATACTTAAAAATCCATGATTATTGTAAATGAAAAGAAGTGCAGTCACTTCACTTAAATTAAGCAGTAACTGTATTGCATATTCTCTTTTTCATAATAACCTACATAATGACATTCAAATCTTTATTTGGAACTACATTTCACAGTTCAGTACATTTGATCGTTAGACACCTTCTAAACTTTAGTAAAATGAAGATCAATGAATTTTCAACATCAACGTGTAAAGCAATAAGGTGCCACCTAAACCAGATGTAAAAAAGGCAGCGTAATAACCTAGGAGGAGAATCTCAGTTTGTTAGCTGATATCTCCTCCTGACTTTCTAACTGAGATTTATTAGCACTTTAAGAGTCTATGGCCTAAGGAACTTAAAGCAGGAGAGACATAGGCTTTATGAGTTTATTTGAGGACATATCCCTAATTAAGAGCTATAAAAACATGCTGTAGAAACTCAATTGTTCTGTAGTGATCCGTTCTTCTAATATTAAATGACACTGACACTTTGAAAAGTTAATGGTTTTCCATTAGTTGAAATAATGCTGTTAAAACAGCTCCGTTGTTAGGCTGGAGCAGAATGCTGTAAATTATGCTATGTCCTTATCACAGTCCTGGAACTTGCTTTCGTGAGATTTAAAAGTCAAAAGCTCCCTTCTACTCCTCCAGTTTCCCAGATTATGAGTAACTTAAGTATTATCTCAGTTTCAAGGCTCACTGTGATACTGACCTCTAACCCTATAGACATGATCTCTGTCACACGTTTCTGTCCTACAGAAATACTTTCATTCTCTTGGTAGTATGGATTGCAGTTTCTTGATCTTTACCAAGATAACGCTAGGATATATGGATTTCCTAGTACTGGTTTTAGTAAACATACAAAGAAACCAATGACACTTACTCCATCAGTTACTTATTATTGATCAATGGTAATTTTTAGGTATCTATCAACCTTCTGTTTATGAACTGCAATACCTGCACCTTCATTACATGCTGTCTCCTCTTCTAGTGTCTTTCTTACTGTTCTTTTAGTTTCTACTCAGCAAAGTATTTGTCTCAGGCTTACAGAAATGTACCTTGAAGACCTTCTCAGTTCTTTCAGTTTCCATCTTTGCCTTAAATGGCCACCATAGGCCTGTGATATGTTAATGATACAATTTACTCATTTTGAGTCATGTTCTTATTAGAGATTATATTTTAAAGTCTTTGGTTTCCAATTTCTTGCACAGATTTTAACATTAGAGGCTGTTTTAACATGATAGGGTAATGCCATCTTGGATGAACATGGCCATTAGCAGAACCATCATTTTACCAATGTTTGAGTCTTCCCATTTCACTTATGAAGCTAGCTGTTCTCATAAAACAGGGATTATTTTAATATTTACTCAGAAAGATAAGTAGTCCCTCTACATACTTCCTTAATTTTTATTTTAGCCACCTTCAAAGCCCACAACAAATATGTTTTATTTACATTCTAATGTATACTGAAATATTTCAATTCATGCCTTGTTTAGTGCAGACAGTCTATTTCATGTAAAGAAGAGAATATATCTGTCCAGCTGGAAGGGAATTTCTGCATTGTACTTTATACTGTACTTATGTATAATGTATCTTTGCAATGGTATTTTTTCAGTGATCTCACTAAACAAATTGTGCTTAGTAGACACGCTGTTGTTCATATAGGAACATGTCAAACATGTTAGCCTAGACCTTGCCTTCTGAAGTTCTTTGCAGACATATTAAACAAGGTGGCTCTGAGATTTGATGTTAATCATAATTCAAGCTGCATATCTGCACCTTTATATTCTCAAAATGGACTCCAAATTGCATCACATGGTTTGAATGGAAAATAATTAGGCCACACAAACACTCATCCCTTAACAAGAATAGGAGAAGGAGGATGGGCTGTAACGTCTGAATTGTATTTTTTACCTTTTCACATAAAGGCTTTGAAATTCTTTGCTCGTTATGGAAGTGATACCAGTTATAAAAAGAACTTGACATGAAGATAACATACTTCCACATCACAGAAGAATTTTTTACATTCCCCAAACTCTAAACCTTTATTTGATCAATATGTAGTTTAAAAAAAAAATATGAAACACTTCTTCTTGCAAACATGTCCCTTCAGTAATGCGGTTTTAGTGACAGTTGCTGAAGACTTGTTTGTTTCTCTCCCTTTATAGTGAACACCAAGCCACCTGTCAGGCGGCGTCTAAAGAACATTTAAATTTCCTGGTCTGGAAGAAATGGAAGGGAATGAATTAGTAGTAAATTCTTACTTTCCTAATAATAATTTCCTTTATAATATTTCTAAGTTTTCCGCAAGTTACTTGTATCATGGCAGTGATCAACAAGTGTTTCATCGAGATATTCTTTTCTGTTAAGCCTTGGACTGGATACTTGTCATGTGCTAATCAAAAAGAAGCAAATAGAAAGCTATGTTTAGCTGTATTTGAAATATCTGTACTTAAAATGAAACAGACAAGTGAAAAAGAACAACTAAGATGGCACAAGACCATACATATATTAAAATGTTTATGCCAAATGAGATTAGCTACATTATAAAAGATAACTTATTCCTGAAATTATTACATTTGACACTAATGAAGGCAATACTGCAAATCTTCTAGGACTCAATAGGTCTGTTCTGGGGTCGTAAAACTAAGAACATTACTATTAACATGTTTCTTTTATGCTATAGTGAAATACATGCTTCAATGAAATAAAGTAACAGGTTTCTGGTAGTTTTAAAACCTCACTGTTTTGCAAAAAAGAAAAAAAAAAAAAAATTGTCTGTGTAAAGAGCTGATAAATCTAGCTATGTATTTCAGGCGTCTTTGCATTTTTTCCCTTCCAAAGGGTGATAAATCTATCATTACCAAAAGTTGCCATGTTTGTTCAGCTCTGTCAGGGCACAGCAAATAGCAAGAATCTTAAACTATTCTTTTTAGACTTCTTTTTTTTTTTTTTTTAACTTTCATTTCAGGCCTAATTTTGTTGATGACTTTTACTTAGATCCTCTTGCTATATTTGCTGTTGGGACAGTTTTAAGGACTTAAATGTTGTATGTTTATGCCTTTTTAATTCATAAACTTTATATAGGCATTGAGATGCATCTGCATAAACCTGAAATTTCAGGCATCACAAGAATTTGACAGAAAAGCATTAGTAGACTTTCTCTTGGCAGCCTTTTACATGGCTTATCTGATAAACTGCCAGTGCACACACACAGCAGGAGAAAGAGGCGAGGAGAAGATGGAGAAACACTAAATATCACACAATCATTTTGTACTTTGAAGTGATGAAGAAAATATCTAATTATTCGGTTGCTTCTATTATCTTGTCTCAGGATGATATTACAGAAACTCAGAAAACCGGAAATACCACTGAGAAAAAATTATTCGGGACTGCTTGAAATTTAAAGTACCCTTAAAGTGAATATGGTCTTAATCTAGATATTCTTGTTTATTCATAGCTGGACTTTGCAATGCACAACTTTTTTTTTTTTTTTTTTTTTTTTTTTTAACTATTGTCAATAAATATGCCTCTCACATGCTTCTGTTTAAGCATTTGGTGAACCCATCACTAAATTGAAAATTATTAAAATAAAATCACAGAATCACAGAATCACAGAATGGTTGAGGTTGGAAAGGACCTCTAGAGACCATCTAGTCCAACCCCGTTGCTCCAGCAGGGACACCTAGAGCACGTGGCACAGGGTGGCATCCAGGAGGGTTTGGAAGATCTCCAGAGAAGGGTACTCCACAACCTCTCCAGACGGTATGTTCCAGGGCTTTCATCCTCACAGGAAAGAAGTTCTTCACATGGAGATGGAACTTCCTGTGTTTTAATTTGTACCCATTACCCCTTGTCCCGTCCCTGGCCACCGCTGAGAAGGGTTTGGCCCCATCTTCTGGGCCTCTGAGCTCTGCCATCCAGGCAGTTCTCAATGAGTTCTCAAAATTAAAACAAGATACTGTATCTAATTCTATACTATTGAAATACCAATTCAAAATTTAGGAAAACTCCCACAAAAATCAACATGCAATTTTAAGGAGTGTGAAGAAAATAGTTTCATAGCTTTTATCAGCTTTTGTGATATGCAGTGTGAGTTGGCTTACATGAAAGAGAGTAGGATAAAATTTTATCCTGAGCATCTTTTATGTTTTTGTTATGCTATTACTCTCTTTTCTTAATTGAATTTTCAGGAACATATTGCTGAATGTATTTACTATGCAGGGATACAGATGGTAGAGAAGACAAGGTTTGCACCTACATATAATAAGATATTTAGAATCAATGCTATATACAGAATGCTTATTACCCATGTGAATTTGTATCAGTTTATCATTAATGAATATTAATAATGCTGCTTTATGAGCATTAATAATAATCTGAAAAGCCATTTGGAGCTAACAAAACATCTTCATAACAATAATCAATAGTCATTGTTTATTCAATAGGCTTAACCAGTATATATTATTTGTAAAGTTCTTATTTGGAAATGGGTGTTTTTTAAGCTGGGAGTAATTTCAGTTTTTATTAGAAGTCTCTATACCTTTATACTAACTCTCTAAACCTTTATACTAACTTACCTTTTTCTGGTGACTAGGATTTTGATATGCTTATATTTACATTTGTTTGTCTCAGAGGTGGTTGTTATTATTGCTGCATCTTCCTCTTTGATTCTCCACGGATTTTCTGAACATCTGTTTAAAGATGTTTTATTACAATTTTTATAAGCTTTACTTAAATTTTATTGTTTTGTAGTGTTTTCTGCTGTGCTTACCAGGTATATTGGCTGCCTCCTGCAGCTTCAGTTCAGTCTTCCAAAATTTGTTTTAAACCTCCTGTTGTGTTTAAATTCCCTGCATCTATTCTTTATAATGGATTCACTAACTGCTTCCATTCATAAATATGCGGATATCACATGAATCCTTTTCTCACAGAGAACCGCTTACCTTCATGTGACATCTGTTCGATACAGATTTCTATTATTTAGTCTATAGGCTTTTCCAGATCTGCTGACTTAAGCATATTGCTTCCTGATGCCTGTGGTTCCCGCTGTGCATAGTTATCAAATACCTGCCTTTTTTTTTTTTTTTTTTTTTTTTTTTTTTTTTTTTTTTTTTTTTTTTCTCTTTGCTTTCTGTGTGAAAACTTTGGATTCAAGGCCTCATTTCTGGCTTAACATTATGGTGATGTTTTGCTATAATTATACAATTTTTTTAGACAGATAAAAGAAGTCCAATATACACAGGTTTTGTTTGTTTGTTGTTTTTTGATGGTGTTTTTTTGAGTCCGTTGTCCATCTACACAAGAATTTTGTAGCTTATGGAAATGATTATATATTCTGGATACGCCTAGCTGGTACACAAGTTTGTTTCAAATGGAACAGGCTGGTTACAGCAGAATGGGTTCAATATTTACATCTATGCCAGCCCCCTGAATGAACCTTGTCCTCTAGACAAAACTGTGCAGTGACTGATGTTCTCCCAGCTGAAGCCTGAGCTCCTGTTAGCCACATCCATCTGCCATAACATTTGATTCTGGCTGTTTTCTGGAGACCTGGTGATATTTTTGAGATCCTCATAACACACCTTTTGTGTTTATTTATTTATTTAAAAGTTTGTGAAATAATGTAAAGACTGTGTTGCATCTCACCATAGCTTTTTGTTTGTTTGATTGTTTGTTATTGTCTTTTTGTTTTGAAACCGCTTCACTGTAAATGATTGGAAAATGTTAATATGCATTACATGAATTGGAACATATGATGATTGTATCTGAGAGTACCTGAGAATGTGAAGTCCACTGCTGTAGTTTTGGAGGACTGCAAGGGTGAAAAACCTGGTGCAGTCATATTCAAACTGGTTGTCTGCGAAGGTCCTCCAACTGAACAACCAGCAGGTTTTTTTTTCTTGCAGAAAACTGCTTGGAGTACTGACATAGCACCGTTACTGTTGTGTATAAAGAAGTGAAGACATGGCTGCTGAACTTTAATATTTATGTCCATAGTTTGAATTTTGGCACATTGACAGTTGAGTTTGCTTTGAGAGATTTTAACACTAGATAGTGTATAAACACAAAATACTCAATTGTCCCAACTGGAAGATTTTACCTCAATAAGTTCATTGAAAAGAGTAAGGGGTAGTAGTATAAAGCATGTTTCACAGATAAGAGTCTGAACCCCTGGAGAATAGTCCTGTTTCTTAATCATCGTGTAGTTTGCTACCTGCTGAAGAAACCCAGATTTTTTCTTTCTTTTTTTTTTTTTTTTGAGATCAGATGGGCAAATGAGAACATTGTTTCAGATAGCAAGGCAACAAATTTAAAGAAAAAAAAAAAGTCTAGACAAAAATCAAGACCTCCAGATGCTCATTCAATCCATTTTGTTTAATTCTAGCAAGCATCATAGGAAATGACAACTGTTACCCATTTATTTTTAGCAATCTTGTATATTTAAATATACATTAGAACTGTACCGAGAGAAGTATAAAGGCAGAAGAAATTAAAGTGATGGAGATACAAATAAATTATTCAGGAGCTCCTAACAGAAATATAAAGGAAAACAAAGGAATGGAGGAAATTGAAAAGAAACTGCTATTTAATATACATGAAAATTTTTTAGCCTGAGAATTTTTTTGATACAA
This sequence comes from Nothocercus julius, assembly GCA_013398735.1. Classification (NCBI taxonomy): domain Eukaryota; kingdom Metazoa; phylum Chordata; class Aves; order Tinamiformes; family Tinamidae; genus Nothocercus; species Nothocercus julius. Next base: position 87,154 of record VZSV01000435.1, read on the forward strand.
GATGTTTATTTGTGGAATATATTGTCACAATTCATTAAAAATTGTTGCTCAGTTAAATGAAATTGGAAATCATAAATACCATCACATACATTTATATGAGATAATATAAAGCTTCATGTATTATTTACATGTAACAATATACTGAAATATACAAAGAAGCTACTCAATATTTATCATTATTGGGTTTCTTGAACCATGAATCATCTGTCACTTAATTATCTATTGGACAATTTGTAATAGCATTGTTATGTGCATGAAACTATTTTAAAGACTGACTAGAATTTGCCAGAGGATTTTTTTAATGCACATTTCATGGAATAGGCATTGCACAGGAAACAGATAATATACAGCATACTGCTGATCAATCTTTGCAGAATCTAGCAATAAAGTATTTAAAACAGTAGATTTATTTGCTCTTTAAATTTCAATTTAAAAATGCAAGCAATATGTGCTTCTATGAAGAGCCTGAATAAGCAGGATTTTGTTGCTTGTATGGCAATAAGGAAAAGCAGGAAAAAAAATCTGTATCCAAAAAGGTAGCGCAACAGTTAGGACTGAATTACCCTACTCATTTTAAAGTTGGTTTAGGGAACTGACAATATTTATTTAAAGTCTTTAAGTCTTTGCTTCTCAGTTCTCAAAGTCTCAGAAGCATGAGTTCATAAAAATGACAAATTTCACTTTTGAAAAGTGACAATTACTCATACCCACAGATCAAAAATAGCTGTATCCTGAGATTTCTCAAATACTGTTATCTGATAAGTCACTGCAAAACACTAGATAGGGCACTTATAGGTATTAGCTCAGCAAAGTACTGTGCTCTCTGTTAGGCATGAGGGTAGTCACACTGAACCTTGACTGGTCATGTGTTTGTAAATAATTTTCTATGACAGACAATTTATACAATTGTAAAATTATGATTAGTATATATGTTAATAGAAGAAATATGTAAATATAGTTTCTCTGAAGACATATATTTCCCACTAAGCAAAAATATAGGTTAAGAAAATATTGTTTTTAATTCTGAATATGTATTGAAATAAGGAAATTGTATATGTATGTATATGTATTGTATATGTATTGACCATTCTGAACACTTTATATAAGGAGGCTTTAAGAGATTGACCTTCTGACCGACAGGATTCATCCTATGAAAGAATGAAACCACACTCACGCTTTACTGTTTTAAGCACACACAAATGTTGGCATCACAGAACAGGCAAAATCAGAGCAAAGGAGAGAACATTTTAAATTTACTTTCAAATTCAAACTTTCTAGTGGTTTCAAAGCTAATGTATCTGATATCAAATTATTTTAATATAGTTGTTTCATTGTCCCTCTGCTTGTATTTTTGTTTTGTTTTACTTCTTATTAAAAATTAAATTGGAAATCTGGAGAGCTCATAACCTCAGTATAAGTCTGAAGTATATATTACAGATACGGCCTTACAGATATACAAATAGCCTTACAGATATAAATATATGTCTGGATGGTATAGACATCCCAAAGTAAACCCCTTAGTCACAGCGCACAAGTAATGAGAATATCTCAAAGAGATACTTGTAACCAAGTATTACCATCAAAACATACCTTAATCCCTATAATCACAATAATGGGAAGAAGAGCAAATAGTAGTAATTACTACTACTACTACTACTACTAATACATTTGTCAAGCTACCATGATCAGGAAGTAATCCCGTAATATATGACAAAAAATTTAAAGTGCATTTCATGAAAATGTACATCATCCAGTAAACATAACCCATGGAATTTTTGCTTTTAGGCCAGGTGATTATTTATAGTTGAAATGCCATAATTCTTTATTTCTGATTTAAATAACATTTACCAATAATAGAATAGAAATGCTGTTCATTTGTTCATTTTTGACATGTTATGAGTAAAAATCAATGCTCTTGAAATAGTGTCTTTGAGCTTCAAAAATTCTGAAAACTATTTCTTGCTACTTCAAACATTAAGCAAAATATCACCTCTTTCTACACACTTTTAGATTTTATGCAGCAGGTAAAACATATTTGAAATGGCAATATGTTTTATATTAAAATAGTTTGGAGAATTTCTACTTTATATAAAGCAAGGCCTTTCAAGGAGAAAGATGAGCTTTTTAGAAAAAAAAAACAAAAAAACAGTGAAGGTTCATTTTAAACTGTCATTTGGAATGCTGAATTCTTTGCTGGCAACCAAAAACGTAAGAATATTTTCATTTGCAAATATATGTCTACAAAAGAAACACTTTTACAAAAGTACCTAGCAAAATGAATGTTTGAGGCTGTCTAGACTGAAGTTGATTATATTAGAAGAAAATAGATACTCTCTACAGAAAACATAATAAAAATATCAATGGCAATATATTTACAGAAATAGTAGATAATAACTTACATCTCTTAGAGCTGAGGTTTTTATCTGCCCTAGGTGCCACTGTTTTAATGTTAGTCTTTTCCATCTTTCCACATCACATTTCTTTTCATACTGCAGAATGATTTTATTCTACCTTGGTATAAAGAAGTATTTGGCAATTATATTAAGGTAGGCAAAATGTTAATAGGACTAAAAACTCCAAGACGACTAGACAGGAGAATAACATTTCATTTGTTAATTGCAATGTGAATCTTTGCTTACTTGTCAGAAGATAGAATGATTTTGATGAGACAGGCAGTGAAGACAGCTGCACTTCCATATAGATCTGCAAGGGGTGGTTCAGATCCCTCTGGAGACAATATTCCCAACTCCTCCATCAAAAGAGGAGACTAGAGACACTATCTCCCAGCCTAAAAAGCCCGCTTACTCTGCACATCTCGTCAGTTATTAAACTTCTCCTGCTTCCCTCTGAATTCTCTGGATAGTAAAGCTCTATTCATTTGGAATCCTCGTTTTGTTCAAGGGTGTACGATAATGCAAGAGGTAAATTTTTAACAATTCTCCTGTTTCACCTTGCAAGGTGGCACAGAAGCTTATGTTCTTTGGTAAAGATCCATAGGAATCTTGTGGCTATTCATTTCAAAATATGTTATAGGAAATGTTTTGTTATGCATAAGACACATACGAACCCCAAACAAAACCAAGTTGCACTCATAATTTGTAGTATTTGAGGATCCCAAAATCCCTTCTTCATATCAAATGGAGTCACTCAAACGACTGTCTATAGATTTGACAGAACCGTACCTATTAACCTGAATTTTCCACATATGTTAGAAGCATTACTGAATGCCAAATCAATAGACAGGTGAGTCTAATAAGCACTGATGTCTCCTAAGACAATAGCCTAGATTAGCTATGAAATTCACTGCTTTATTTTCCGCGCTCTGAATATTGCTGGTTTTAACAACCGTCAAGTAGATTGATGATGATGTGATTCTCAGTCGGGGTGAGCTGATGCATTTTAGATTCTGACCGTAAAGTAATGGTCTGATCTACTGACTGCTAATTAATTCAACAAAAGATTTCAGAGAACTTCGAGGGTTCTTTTGAATTACTGAGATATAACAGATTCATGAGTACTTTATAAAAATGCTTACCACAGGTAACAGACGTCTGCATCTGAGCACTTTAAATTCCAATTATAATAACTGTTTCCCTAGGAATACTCTTAATTAAAAAAGACTTCTCAAATCATATCATATTGAGCTGGAATTTGTCAGAAATCTGTTTAAAGTCTAACACTATGTTATGTTTGATGAAGAAAAATTCATCTAGATTTACAGAACAGAATATTTTTTCAGAATAATGTAATCATGGTGGTCTTAAAAGAAAACATTACACAAATGCTTTTACACACAAATTAATCTTGGGAGTTGATGAGTGACAATTTGCATTTATTTATAGCAGTTTGTACCTCAGATTGATGTGACTCTCAACACTGGTACAAGAAGCATGTCCACATATCCACAATAAAGCCTGTCCTTTATATGTTTTTTAGTTTAAACATTTAGACATCAGTGAAATGTTCCTTTAACCATATATTGCTAAGTCTGCAGCTATGTTAGGTGTAGTTCTCAGTCACTTCATTTTTCAAGCCATCTTTTTTATCTCAGCACAAGTCACAGCTCATGCCTTCTTAGAATTAGAGCTCATTATTACTTGCCCAGTCTAGGAGTAAATAGCCCTGCCCATAATTTTGGTGTATCTCAACAGTAGAAGTATTAAAACTGGCTAGTTAGAATTTTGTCTATCATGGGAGTTATAAATCCATTCTGTGTAGAAGATGGCCTAAGAAGGAAAAATCGGTAAGAGATTTGTCCTTTATTTATAAACCTGTAGACTCTGAGGT
>VZSV01000435.1:91740-105384 GCA_013398735.1 Nothocercus julius
ATATGTCCTGAAGTCAGAATGCGCCTCTAAGGCTGCAGCTAAAAGGATTTTATCTCTACAACATTTGTGTAGTAAAGAAAAAATACAGAAATCTTATTTCTAATTACAGTATTCAATGTCCTTTTTTTTTTTTTTTTTTTTTTTTTCTGAACTAGACAACCTGGGTCAGTTCTAGAAAAACTCTTCAGTTTGCTAAGACTGAAATTGGTTAGTCTTGAGATATGCACCTACAATATAGCACCACATCTCAGCAGCTACCTGAACTTGCCTTATTTCATCTGAAAGCCAACTAAACATGCCCAAGAGCTTAAAATGCTAGGCATATGCAAAACACACAGGACACATACTAACTTATGCCTTCACAAAATGAAATTGCAGTTGTTTTCTTTTATAAAAATAATAAAAAAGATTCTGCCTTTTATATAGTACTACTGCTAAAACCATATACTTCAAGAAATAAGAATTCCAGTTTATATACCTCCCAGGTTTAAGTGATTGCAAAAATTATGTTGTCCCTACAGAATGTCTGATGGGCTAAACTGCATGTGCATTATTACATGTTAGTGTAAATAATAAATGTTAGTGTAATAATAAACATGCTAGTGTAAATAATAAATAACACTGCTAAATGCCTAAATAAGCATTGCTGCATTATTAGCAGAGCATTAGATATATATATAATAAATACATTTTAAAAGCTTATCAGTCAGTATTTATTACAATGATGCTTTTAGATGTGATCCTCACTTTGTAACTTTTTCATTCAGAATATTCAAAGGATTATGGAAAAAATGAGTTGTAGAACCCAAGAAGACACCTGAAAATAAGTTCCAAACATATCTTAACAAGGTTTATGGGTAGTTCTATAAGAATAGAGCGTCAAATTCTGGATATGTTATGTTAGCAGATAATTTAATTCTGAAATGAAAATATTTCACCTTAGTGCACTTTTTAAACTCTGACAAATTTCTGTCAATACGTAGAAGCACATAAATACAGTCCCTAAAGCCACTGACATCACTGCTGTAAAGCAGTAGTTATTTATATGTGACCTTTTCAGTGAGTTAGAAAATTAAGGTCACCCCTCAAACCTTCAAACTAAGTTGTCTGCACTATTCTGAAATTGGTATTACTATTTTTCCCTTCCCTATGAATTCATTTGAAGTCTGATCTTAAAAATACACATTTAACTCAATCTAATGCTTGCAACTATATTGAATATGATGCAAAATGTACTATTTCAGAAGGTTTTACTATTCTCATTTGCATACATTGAATACTTCAAATGGAAAAAAAAAAACATTACAATATCATATGCATCATCACTATATAATAAAAATACTTTCAGTTTATAAAAATATTGCAGATTGTAGATTGCAATACTTTCAATACTAAATAGGTAAACTTAATATGCTTATTCTGGCTGAAGCAGCTTTTTAATTTTATATCTCATTTTAAAGCTTGAAAATAATGCTTTACTGGTTTGCTGAACAAGCAAGTGTTTATTTGCTTTTTTTTATGAACTGAAATGTTTATTAAATCTGTAGTATGGATGGTTGTTATATTTATGCTTTATAATTTTTAAATTGCATGTATTTTCCTATCTGGGTTCAGAAACACTGATAAATATGCATCATGGCATGTTCTATGGAAATACCTAATAAAATCTTCAGTGATAATCTTACAATATTTTATTTCTTGTTGAGAAAAATAATGGTTGCTAATGAGTAATTTCTCAAACTTACTAAGTTTATAGTGTGTTTAAAGACATAATGGAAGGAATCATATGAAAATTATCATATGATTATTTTCAATTTTTTTCTTCATCTGTAATAATTCATCTCAATTCAGTAACTGAAGTGCAGAATGATGTTTTTTTATTTGCCCTACATCAAAGAATTCTTTTAAGCTTAACCTTTAGTTCAAGGTTGTAAAATTATATTATGCTTAAAATAATTGTTACAAGTTTGTCCAAAATTTCTATATTATGTTTTTGATCTCCTCTTTGAGAGCCACCTGCTAACAACTGTTGATTTTTAGGGTTCATTCACAAGCTTTTATGAAGATGAAGATCTCTTATACTTTATTCCTCTTGCTTTGAATCTGCCAGCATTTCAATAATACCATGTTCTGAATTTGACTTTTTATTGGTGCAATATTGATACTGCTTCAGTGGATAGAAAAAAAGAGTATCATGTCTAAAATGCATGTCAGCTATTTTATTTTGTTCAATTCTTTCAGAATGGATCTGTTAAATGCTTAGCATTTTGTAAGTGTCATCACAGACTAACCATTCTGATATTATTACAAGAAAATTGCTGTTTACTTATGCAGAAAGTGAGACATGAGTTAACACTCTACCATTAAATTGGAGTAACTGTTTCTTGTCAAGTCACAGAGGACATGCTGAAATTTTTTTCTTGTTTTTTTCAAGATTTATGTTAGAATTTAAAACACTGATGTTCTTATCTCAGTCTGTACTTGAAACTCTATGCATTTAACTCTGAAACTCTAATGCAGTTTGCTGTATCCTAAAAGTGAAACTTTTGATGTTTGTCATGATTTTTCATGAACTTCACATATATGTGAAGAATGTAACTGATGATTAAAAAAATATGCCTTTGTTTAATGGCAAGTTTCGTGGAGTTAAATACTTTGACAAAATGCATTGAAATGTATAGAAATCATTGTTGTCAATGCCATCTGCTGTTTTGATATGAATATAGTTCTGTGACATCTAAATACTTCTGGCTTTTCCAGTAAGAGGAGTGTAGTGGCTGGAGTATTATTCCAGCATACACTTTATATCTTTGAACCTCTTAAATGTAACCCTTTTTTTTTTTGGTATTCCAAGAGCCCTATATATCCATGCAGTTTTGCTAAATTACCATGCTTTGGTTATCTAATTCTTTAGCCACAATGGTCATCTACTCCTCTGCCTTTGGATTTCAGCTAGAGCTTTGCTATAATGATTAGTGTATTAGAGTTTAGAGCTTTGTTTGTTTTCCTTTTGCTTTATAAAAACATCTAGCACTATGCTTTCTGAAGGAAAATTTTTGTCCCAAGAAACTCTATGAATAGGACTAGCAATGAAATAGCTATAGGCTCTTCTCTACTGGAATAGGCTCTTCCTTACTAACAGTGGAATTTTACTATCCAAATCTAAGCTGGGAATCTTCTCTAACTTGAGATATTTGCTCCCTGTATTACTCAGAAATTTAGACACTACAAATCAGTGGAAAGAATCATACACTTTTTGGGCACAATTCACCTGACTAACTTCATGTGATTATCATAAAATGAGATAAATCACTTCTTAGAAGTGCTTATTTCTGTGCCCTGGTTATGAAGAGCCTTTAGATGACTGTTGCAGGTACAACTTTCTACAATAGTTATCTTACATGTGGTGCATAATGTGGATTATTCATATGTCTGTGATGGCTACCACATGCATTAATAGACTGTAACTGTCCTGCCCATGCTCATCTGGGGCCTTCAGTCAAGAGGAGCTATGGGTCTTTGGTTGTGAGTTATAAGCATGGAAAACAATGTTTTTTCTTTAGTTATAACTGAGATGTTGTTGGGTATCATAGCTGTGCCTGTGTGCACACACAGTGTGCTTCAGTTGCTGATCCCACAGTGGTCCAGAAACCCTCTGGCTGGTCATCTGCACTGAGGAGACATTGAACTGTCATGAGACAAAAGACCAATGTGAAAATAGCTGCCTCCTTAAAATCCTAGGCATCTTATCAACTGTTTAATGGTTATTACAGGAGCCCTCCTCTTAGCATTTTGGACAGTCCTGAAGACTTCACACACAGGCACCGCATGCTGCACATTGGCATATCTGATGCTTAAGGTTGATAATTAATTTCCTGAAGAGAGAATTCCCTGCAGAGAGATTCCCCTCAGCTGTTCTTGTTGCAGGTCTGATTAACTGTTAGATAAATCAGACTTTTTAAAACTGTTCCTGCAAATTCAGAGATGGTCACATAGAGCAGACTTTTGTATGTAGGTATGATATTTAAGACATGTTTCAGAAATAGTTAAGATAATAAAGAATGATCATTCATATAGCAGTGTGGTCATTGAGAACCACAGGCCAGCTGCACTGAGCTAAATAGCTGTTTAAAGAAACTAACCTGTCCATCTGAGGATACCACTGCTGTCACCAATGGATTGCATCAAGAGATGCAATTCCCTGGGTGAGTATTGCCTATGCCAAGTTCTCATAAATTTATTTTATTTCTTAATAAGCACCCCATTTTTGTGTGTCTCTGCAATATTGTCCTAATTCTTGCCTGAGTTATGTTGTAGGGAGGCATATGCCCAGTTCTACCGCTTGCTGATCTTTATGCATGAGCTTGTTTCATGAGGTTGACCTCAGACTTCTAATTTCTCTGATGATCACCAGATTCTGCTGAACTTGGTTACCATCGCAAAAAATTGTTGTCATACAATTGGTGCAGCAATTGAGGAGCAAGGGCTCACGAGCTTATTCTTCATCGGGTCCTGTTTCTTCTCATTCCATCCAGTTCATATTTGCACGCTTCATCAGTCTACTTGTGTTTCTGGCCAGTTCCATGGCTCCTTCTGGGTCTGGCGCTGAGCTGCTAGTCCATGCATCCGCCCCTTCAGCTCAGCCATCAATCTGCTTCTCAGAGCTCCTTCCATTTATATTAGGGTCCTATTTCTTCTCATTCCATCCAGTTCATATTTGCACACTTCATCAGTCTACTTGTGTTTCTGGCCAGTTCCATTGCTCCTTCTGAGTCTGGCACTGAGCTGCTGATCCATATGTCTGGCCCTCCAGCCAAGCCTTCAATCTGCTTCTCAGAGCTCCTTCCACTCAGTTATATTCCCTTCAGGGTTGGACTGGCTGCAGCTGTGGGCTCATTCTGCACATGGCCTTCACCTGCTACAGCTACAAAAAAACTGCTTTGTTTGCTTTGTTCAGGTATTGTGAGTCTGTGCCCTGGTCAATTAGGACATGGCCCCTTCCTGTCCTGCTGTCACCTCCAGCTGGCTCAACTTCCTTTGCAGAACTGCCCCACTCCTGCTGCCTCCCTGACAGCTGAAATAGCAGGCAACACAGAAAGTGATCTCCTTCCATATTCTTCCTATTCTTTAAATATATGACTTAAGTCTTTTGCTTGTGGCCAGCATTTCCTTTATCAAGAGTTTGCAGTCCTCCAAGAATTTAATTTTTCCAGCAATGCTGTTGGTTACTGATGTATGTCAAACTACAGAAACATCATTCACTACCTAATGTTAGACAGTTACTTGTAGTAACGTCAAAAGTCATTATAACGGATTTTTTCTTGAAAGCTTTTGTGCAACATGATCTGGCTGAGTGAGAGGATTTACAGAAGATAAATTAAAGCTTGAGAACAAGCTGACTCAGGATTTTTTAACCTTGAACTGTTTCCAAAGGAAGAGATTATCTAAATATTTAAAGTTAATAGAAAGCATATAGTAGAAAGCATTAAAGTAGAAAAGGTAATAAAAATGGTTGTCATATCCAGAAATTTTAGTAATTGTAAGATATATAGATCTACTGAAACAGTAAGGATATGTATCTATTTGTAACGTTAGTCTATCGTTCAGATATGTGAAGAATAGTTACCAGTAAATTCTACTTCTTTCTGCGATTCTACTTGAGTACTAGAATGACTATGCATGGAATGACAATAAATAACAAACATGTTTTTTTTCTTATGCCCATCCTACATTTGCAAACCTGTACGAATGAACTATTTATGGAATTATTTAATATTATTCTATCTTTTAGGTAGGCAAAATTCAAGGTATTTTTTATCAAATTTACATTTTTAATAAAAAACATTTATTATGATAAAATGATATAAAAAGTTCTTGAATAAAGTTTTAAAATTATAAATGTCAGTTAAATTGCATAGTCATAAGACGCTAAGAGCTGTAAGTTTACAATTGTAAACTAGTGGGAGTTGATAAAAAAAATCTTAAGAATAATCCACATTACGGTCCATCATTCATTTCACTGATTGCATTTATCAAAGTTATCAAAAGTTATTGAACACTTTGGTGCTGACTCATTAGAAAGCATTTTTTCAGAATAGAAGCTGGATAAAAAATTGCCCATAAGTATACTTACTGTATGCTCCATGTTATTTCTTTAGATAATTAGATTTCAGAAGCTGTTGTTTTATGCATTATTGATGTGGCTTTGCTATCGTCTCAGAAAATATATATGGAATTTTGGAATGTGCTTCAAACACCTAAGCGTTCTTCATACTAAAATTCCAACATTTAAGAGAGTTTCACTAAATATGAGATTGTGATTCTATAATGAACATATTTACATATCACAGCAGACACAGCTTTTCAACAGATAATCTGCACAAGTCTGTCTTTCAAGATGTATTCAGTTTTATATAATATAGATTCTCATCACATTTTCATCACAGAAATGGGAAGCTGCTTTTGGTTAGTCATTTGGTCTCTAACGGGAACAATATTGATCATCCTGAAGCTATATCACCTTTTGACGACGGGAATATGAGGCTAAAATCGTGCAACTCTGGGAAAAAAAAAAAAAAAAAAAGACTGAACAAAACAAAGCAAAACAATAACAAATATCCTCAGGTGGGCAAGTCTGAACTGCCTTACTTAACACTTAGGATGGTCCAAGTAGACTGTGGAGTATTTTCCATTCATTTTAAACCTCCTCACATTCACGTTTCTAAAACACTCAACTGTGAATTCATGTAAACCTGCCAACTTAACTAAAGATCGATATTGTATTCATTGAAGGCATTATTTTTGGTCCAAGAAGCTCCATTAGCTTATCTTTGTATGAACATTCTGTCTGACACACAGAAAATAGCAAATCAGACTATATTTAATCTATGATGTAATGTCTTGAGAACAGATTCTTTGTAAAGTTTCATATGCATTTATGCTGTAAACCAACAATTTAATAACAATTTATATGAGAACTCAATCCTATGAAATTGCAAGTACCTCTGAAGGGATAATTTGTATTTTCTCTTTAGTTTGTCTTTAAACAAAGTTATTTTAAGGTTAGATGGTTTCAGAAACAGAGTTGTAAGGGCATACATTTTGCTTTCTAGGAGGAATCCTGTAAGCGTTTTCATGATTCACAGACATCAGCTAGGGAAAAAAAAAAAAAAAAAAATCTGGACACCAGCTATTTTCTTCCTTTTAACAGAATTTATTATATATACTATTGGAAGATTTTTTAAAGTGTCAAAAGGTATGGGAAAATACTTCATTCAAATGATTCCTTTTAGAGTGTTTTTCAAGTTAAAGGTAGTTCAAGGACTGGAGTGAAGATCTGTCAGGTTATAATTACCTTTACATCCTCCTGTGCATTAGACTGAAATCAAAGCTCTTGAAGTTTCACTGTATAATTTGTGCCTTCAATACCAAATTGCATACCTAGTATAGGTACATGTTCCTGTGACTACGAAGTATGTGCTCTTGTTGCATAATCAATGGAAAGATCTAAGAAATTCTGATGGCCTCCTGAGGACAATTCAGCATACCTATCCATCTTAACATTTCTCCAACCATTGAATAAGAAAACAGACATTTCTCTGCAGTATATAAGTGCTTGTACACATTTAGTGGGAAGCCACATAGAAATGGCCTGGAGGAATATTAAACTGAGTGTATGATTCTAGAAGTCATATCTGATTATGCAGCCCACTAGGGATTTAGAGTATTGAAGTTCTGTGAAAAAGCTTCAGTGTACAGGGCTTTTCTGTTTGTTTGTTTTTTTGTTTTGTTTTTGTTTTTGTTTGTGTGTTACTGGCTGGTAAAAACACTTTCCACAAGCAGGCAATATATATTGAAAGTTCACCTCTTCCAAAAATGGCTCTTTATTTTCCAACAGTTTTTAGGCAGACTTCAGAGATTCTCATGGCCATGGACAATTTTCATCCTTCATATTTAAATGACAAAGCTACAAAGCAAAGTGTGCAAGTTTTTTACAGCGAGATGGAAATGGTAAGGAGGAAAAAAAAAAAAAAAAGTATTCTTTAGTTTTCTAAATTTTCTAAATTTAAAACTTTTTTTCTTTTGATCTTTTTGTTTTTCCCGTTTGCCATCTGGTTTCAAGAGACATTGCGGATCCTTTTGCAGCTGCTCATTTGGTATTACTGAGAACTTGTACCATTTTGATGGAAATATAAATCTGTCCTTAATTATCCAATAGTGTACATTTTTACATTATTAGTAGTACTCTTGGTTTGAGGATGCAGAAGTGAACTCAAGTTTGTATTTCAGTGCAAAATTCTCCCAGTTTAATGGTTGGAATTTGGGAAGCTAGTAGAGAATTAAAAAGAATTAAAAAAGAGACAAGATATCTGAGTTCAGATATAAATTTCTTTGCATTTCAAATATAAATTATGTTACATTATTACAAAATAAATATTGTTTCATTTATTTAATAGGAGAAAAAACAATATGTACAAGTACTTTCATGGTCTGGCTGAAAGAAACAAGGCAATCATCAAGATTATCAATATAGCAAACACGCACTCGTTGGAAAATATCAGCTTCATATGTTGATCCATTATGTTTTTTTTAAACAGTGGGAAATATGATAAAGCTAAAAGATGGAGATTCCAATTCTGAAACAGAAGCAGATACAAGAAGCTAGAGAACCTTTGACTGGTTTGCACAGAGACTTCACCCTTCAAAACAAGAATATGAAAATTTCCATTCATAAAGTTCTTGCAGAAACTCATAACTGTTGTAGACTTTTCAGCATCTTTAGCTGACTACCAGCAAGTGATAAGACAGAGGGTGTTCAAATACATATAACAAAATATAATTAATATTTTAAAAGAATAATTAGATGCATGACTCCTTTAAATATATGTGGCTAAACAAATTAGTATTATCTAAGGTGCAAATATTAGAAAATTGTGTATACCCATAAATAAAAGATTTATTTCTAACTTCTTCTAAGTTTTATAACTGTTTATATTCCATAAAACAAATGAGAGCCTGAATAAGAAAAATAATTTTATATTGTTCAGGTGTTTCAAGAATCTTGTATCTAAGGTAAAGTGTCATCATTAAATAAATTACATTGAAAATGCCTGGTAAGCAAATTTTTTTTTTCTTTTTTTTTTTTTTTTTTTTTTGATGACAGGGTGCCACTATTAATTCAATCATTACTCGGGATTTTTTAAACTATAAGCTACAACAGTTTGCAATGGTAGGGAATTATTTCCTAAATAATAATGGACTGCTACTGCTGCTGATGTTGGTCATGTAACTAACTTCAAGAAATATTTTTAGGCATCACTTTATTTATAGCAGTATTTGACCAATATTTGACCAATTTTATCCAATGCATTATTTAGAATATATAAATAGGAAGAGATTCCAGTAAAAATACAATATAGATGCTTCTCACATAAGAATAACACAGCAGATCCAATGTAAGTCTGCTGGAAAATGAATAAATTTTCGTGGATACAGAGAAATGCCTTGTGGATAAGGAGATAGGAATATATATAGTTTAATGTAAAAGCAAAACAAACGGCAAGATAAAAACCCCTCTCAAAATCCACTACAAGATTGGATTTTGTACAAGACCATTCAGAATACCAGTTTTCTTTGAAACTATTTATATACATATAATTCCCTATGAATACACATTTGTAATTACTATCTATTTTTGTGTGATAATTAGAAATATAAAATACATGAAGATTAGATTAAAAATAATTAATCAAAATAATTATCTATTCATTTCTTATTTTGTCATTCCTTTCAACAAAATCATAATACCAACACATTCATTTCAAAAACTCTAAAAGAAGACTTTTAAAATAGATAAAATAGATACAAACTCTAAGCTTCTTTTATTAGAATGACTCAGAATGATTCTAATTAAAATTAGCTATAGACTTTGGAGATGGATTATTTCAGATGTCATTAAAAAGCAGGCTTTTAGGAAAAACTTTCTTCTGTGCATTTGTATAAATGCGTGTATTCAGAGGAGAATCTTAAAATTTGAGACTTCTGAGGTTGCCGCTTTGTGACATGATTTGAAACCTTAGGACAGGGCAATTTTGACCATGCTAGCAATGTGTCACAGTGGGAATAGTGGTGGAAGAGTGGAGATCTGGCTTATTTCTGAATAAGAGAGTGTTGAAAGGTAATAAACTAATCACGGTGAGAATATTAAGTAACAGGTGATGGTTTCACAGTGGTCTTACTGAAACGATTGAAAGAACAAAGCAGAGGTGTCCCAATACTAATATAGTCTAAATGATGTGAGCAGTGGATAGAATAAATCAAAACAACAATTCTGCTTTAGCATCTTTCATCAGTGGATTTCAGAATGATCTATATAATCATTAACTTGAGCCCTACATGTAAATACATATATATGCACGGTATATTTCAGGCTTTTTTTAATAGTCTCTGACAAGCTGGAAGTTCTGAGCAAGAAGTACTGTCTCCAGCTTCTAGGAAAGGTCTGTTCCCTAAAGTAGCAACATAAAATAAAAAAAAGCTCTGCCACTGGAGAAGTAGATAGTTTCATTTAAAAAGCTGTCAGTTGGTTTTAGAAAGATGACCAGAGGGAAGAAGCTGACTGATGACTTGAAATTAGATCCATTGTCGAGTGCCATAGTTTGACTACAGCCAAACAATCAAAAGTGAGTAGTAAAATTTTAAAATCAGTATGTTATGAGAACAACAGCCAGCAATGTTCAACAAAGACACAATTTGTTTTTTTTTTTTTTATAAACTACCACAGCTAGTGAAGGAGAAGTTGCATTAAAATCAGAGAAGACTGTAATCACTCACAGGAAATTGAACTGGATCAGACCAAACCAAACAAGTTAATATCTCAGTGACGAAAAAGCTCAGCGGATTTTTCCCTTTTCTCTGTATTGATTGAAAATACATTCTGAAAATCTAACACTAACAAGTTAAAATACAATCAAATAATGTTTATTGCAGAAGCATTTTCTGTCTAATATATTTCAATGCTGAAGCAAATACTTGCTTATCACTTATGAATTTTGAAATATGAATAATCAAAAACATATATATAGCATCTACTATTGCAATAAATAAAATTGTGTCTACTATTTACTTGTTTAAAGTTATTAATGTCATTCATGTGTCTTCAAAATATGTCTGCTTCTTAAATCTGTATTTAATGGCATCACTATGTCTAATTATATGGAGGAGAGGGAGTAATAATGAATCTTTTATTTTAATTGAGTGATTTATCTTGTTGATCCAGTTTTTAACTGGTAGCATTTCTTTTCTCATCAGTTCCCAAAAGTTGGCCAAAGGATAAATCGTTGTTTCACTTTTCAGAGTAATCTACTACAAAGCTGAAGGAAGGGCAGATAAAGAAAGGAAACGATGGCAGTACTTGAATATCAGTCAGCTTATTTTTTTTTCTTTTTTTTTTTTTTACCAAAAAGAAAATTTTGAAGGGTCTGTGGAAAAATTTTAGACATTCATATGATTATTCTCTCTGAGCTACCTCTGGGAACCTTTTTTACATTATACCATAACTCGATGACAGCTACACAGCTATTCTTTCCTTGGCACTTGGCTTTAAAATGACTCAGCATGTTATTATGTTCTGCTCTTAAATTTTCACTCTGTTAAAATATTCACTCCTACTTCTGTAACTTATTATATAACTGTATTGCTCATAAAAATGGGCTTTGGGTTTTTTTTTGTTTGTTTGTTTTTAGCTAATTATAAGAGAATCAAAATGAAATGAGCTTACTTTACTTAAATAAAGCCCTTAAATTAAATTCCTAAAGTTAAGCAATCTGAAAATTGTTCAGTGAGAATCCCAGCTTTGAGTTATATTAACATTTCAAGAATTTATTATATATTTTTATCTATTCGCAACTTTATGATGCATTTTTTTGAATGAAATATCAATGATTACTCTTTGGCTGTAGATTTCACAAGCACTGAACAGAAGTGTCAAAAAAAGTTGAATTAGAACGCTGATAAATTTTAGTAGTACAGAATAGCATATATTTACCCTATTTTAGTCATATTATAATTAAGTATAATTACAATACCATAAAAGCTTAAACACATTATTTTATAAATACTTCTGTATTTCAAGTATTCTGTACTCTATATTGCTTCTTAACTATACAGTTAAATTTCTAAAACAAATGAACAAAAAAGATCATGAAACTGTTTTTAACATAAGGAACCCACAATGCGTTCTTGAATTCTGAAACACATGGTACAGCTTTATCTGAGATCTAGAAAAGCCAAGTCAGAACAAATAAGTCAAGATCTACTATCTTGACTTATCTGTAACTAATATTTTTCTTGTCTTCATTATCCTCCTTTTGGGACGAGGCTCTAAATTCTTTTCTGCCTCAATTTTAGGGTAGTAAAGACTGAAGACATGAAGCTGTATATAACCAAAGTTAAAGAGGGATGAAGTAAGTTCTGGGAAGTTCTGCACAATTTCACTACTTCAGCCCACTTTCTTTGCACGTTTGGTCAGTCAGTGCTCATGCAGACAGCCACGGGAACAGTCAGAGAGCTGTCCAGTTCTGTGAAATCAGGGTATACTGCAGGCGTCTACCAACTACTTCTGCTAAATATGAGAGAAATGCAAGCTGCAGATGTAGGAAAAACTGAAACATGATTACATATTTGGTAGAACAAATAGAAAAATTTGCTTGTATTCCTTGTTCTGGGGTATTTTAAACTAGACGTGCTCAGGAACTGGAAAACAACTGTTTTTAATTATTAATGTTTTAAAAGCAGTCAAATTCATAAAGATTTATCAAGGCTATATATTTAGTTAGACAATGGTATGGCAGATAAAATTATTGCTTTCTGAAAATTGTAGAGGATCAGTTTGATCTAAGGATTTAAAAAGTGACTTTGGAAATAATTTGTTCTCTCTCAAAGTAAAAAATAGAGTGTAAACCTGTGCTTTGATGTGCTAGGGACAGTTAGTTAAGTAAAGTAAGTATTCATCTGTGGGATATGTGAATTTACTTGATAATGATGAATTACAATTGCTGTTAATGTATATATTAAAATAAATGTTCTTTTGTTTTCTATCACAGTATCAAAAACAAAGAAGATATTTGAAAATACTGATGTGGGTCTGGAATTGCACCTATTTGCATCATACGATCAAGTAAAATGATTTGTTTTCTTTAAAGGAATTAAAGCTGTTTCCATTTGCATTGACTCATTTATCACTTTGCCAATTTTTAGAACTTCGGTTATTTTTTTCTGTAAAACTGTTTTGTTTTATTTGTTTTGATTTTTTTTTTCTTTTTACCAGGATTACAAGGGAATTAATTAACTGAGGATATCTTCTTGCTGCAGAGATAATATCAGGATATTGCCCCTAGCTACTTTCTCATTTATCTGCAGCAACCTTTCACAAAATTGTAATGATTCTTCCTAATTGGTTTACTTGGCCCAACAAAGCATACAGATTAACTTTCACTTGTTCTAGTAACCCACAACTGCTAGTTTGCAATTAGAATAGCTGATACAGCATTATTTTTTTTTCCAGAGATTCTTGCTTGCTACTACAAGCTGCTACTATTCACTATGAATTATATATTATAAATATATATTTTATATATTTATATA
>VZSV01000435.1:106013-128792 GCA_013398735.1 Nothocercus julius
TTTAAAATAATTTTCTTCAGAATATATTGCAAACAGAAATAAATACAAAAGACTGACATGCATTCAAATTCTGAAGAATTAGCAGAAATAAATGAAGACTAGAACTTTTTTTTCCAAAATTATTTCTGGAAGTATATTTCAGCTTTGACTGCTGGAATTCTTACAAATACAAAGACTGGATACCAAATTCACTCTGGATAACAAACAAGCAGATAGTCTGTGAATAGTAATCCACCAAATCTTCCAAACAGAACTTGTGAAGAGCCTGGCACTGTCTCCTTGCTGGCTTCCCTGTAGGCACCAGGGATCTGCAAAGGAAAACAACAACAACAAAAAAACTTTAAACATTTACTTTTTATCTAATTTAGACAAAGATCTGGGGGTTAACATACTTAATCTTTATTATTATTGTTATTATTATGCTACTTAACATCAGATCAAAAGATAAAATATCTACATAGTGGGTCAATATATATGCATATTTAATACTGTAAATATTTAAATACCAAATATGGAAAAGAAAACATGACTAAGAGAAATAAGCATCAGCACATTATCCAGTTATTTCTCTTACTTAATTACAACTTTCCTTTTGCTTACTTTATGGTTGAAATTATTTAATATTTACAATGTTTTACAGAAGAATATATTTTCCTGACTATAAAAATAAATAAAACAATACTAACATGCAGTATCAGTATATAACATAATTTGCATTATCTTTGTTCAGCCACATTGCTTAGTGGCATCCTTTCTTTCACAGTCTTTCAGCTTTGCTTATAAATGTTTCAAGTCTGGAATAACACACAATATAATTATTTTTACTTTATTGGATTATTTTGGCTTTAGTGGATACTGCACAAGAACATTTTGGAGATTAAATACATAGCAATAATGTTCTCATTTGTAAGTGTTTGGCAATTCTAAAGAGGAAAATATTTTTTTGGTTATTTCATACATATGCACAAAGTCAGACTTACAGATCAGGAATTTCTCTCACTGAGATATTTCTGATTGAAATCATCACCATAGAGTCCATTATTGTTATTGCACATGAACAGGCACATCTAGTGAATTTCATCTGGTCTGTCTACCTTGTTGAGGTTTGATGATGGGGGGGGGGCAAATTTGGGAAGAGATGAATCCCCTTGTGTTCCAGATGATCCTCAAAGGTTAGAGGAACTGGGGGCAGCTGGACTCATCTCTTAATAGGGATACCAAATACTGTGATAGCTATACGCTCAACTCTGGCAGCATGAAATTCACAAACAGTCTGTTGATCGTAGATTTGATTACCTTCCTAGGAGCAAATCGAGTTCCCAAATAGTGTGATCAGCTATAAGCTCGATTCTGGCAGTATGGGATTCACCGACAGTCTGCTGACTGCAGATCCAATTGCCTTCAGATCAAGTGGTCAGGTTCACGAATAGCACAATTTATTCAAAATGCAACATTTAGAAAACAGGTTTCGGATGTCAGTACAGGAAATTCTCCACTACAATGTGGGGTTCTTAGCTAGAGCCTAGTGTACAAATGTGCAATCATCACTCACCCAGAAGATGGGAGAGGGCTCTCAATCTCGAGGAATCTCCTCAGGCAGTGTCCTGACCCGAGAGGAGGAAAGGAGTTCAGTCTGTCAACTGATCCAGAAGTTACAATGGAATCTTCCCTCTCTCCGTTTCCTTCTGCCTTAGTTCCTCTTCCTCCTTCCTTAGTTCCTCTTCCTCCATTCTTACCGTCCCATTCTTGCTTCCTCCTATATCCCTTCTTAGTTCACCTTTTATTTTCATCGCAACTATTTATAAACATGATGTTAAGACACCAAATACTATGTTGCTCCTCCTAATAGCTAGAGAGAAGTACACACCACAAAATGGTGATTTCTTCACCTTAGATCTGAATCACTCTCTGAAAAGTGTTTCTTTCTGACTGTTGACCACAGGAAAACAGGATTATACCCTGTTTTTAGTGCCTCAGTTATATAATCAAATCTGGTGGTGTGAATTGGCCAGACTCTTCAGATAAAGTGTAGTTTAATAGGAGACTACATCCATCATTCAAAGACAAATGCAAGTAAATTTTGGTGATTTCTAAATTCTGTAACTTGACACATGGGTTTAAGTCCTTGGTTGTCCTTACTGAAACACTTTTCTCCTCTATACACTCCAGTCAGTGAAGAAGTATAGAAATGTATAGGTGCATGCAACTGCAACATAAATTGAAGTTGAGTCTATTCAAATTATTATCCATAAATTTACCTTTACATTTACATAGACTAATCTTACCCTTCCTTTTAAGATGTCTTCAAGGACAAATGTCTCGATAATCACACTGTAGGTTTGCATTACTGAACAGGAGATAACATTTAGGTGAACTGCGTGCTGTGTTTTTAGACTATTTTAAGGTACAGACAGGCCTAGATTCTGTGCCTAACCCAGTCATATTCATTAATATCACCTAGTTTTGTGCCACGTCATGAACCCAATGAGGAGAGACAAAGTACTTCCAATATCTTTTCTGGAATGTCCCTGATGTCCTCTGCTGCTAATGCAGATGAAATTTATAAACAACTAAAAAGTATTTGAGCTGACTACGCTTTAGATTTCTATCAAGATACCTCCTAAGGTATACAACAGAGTCGGATGAGATCATCTTATATGACTGCTAAGCCAACAAAATAGCATACATTAATAAAAAATGCCTTTAATAGAATAAATGATTTTTATGGAATTATAAGATAGCTCCTAGTCTTTGAGAAAAATATATATATATATGTAATGAAGAATATGTTTTCACAATTACAGATTATGTCAAATGTGACAATTGTGCAAGAGCATATTTTATGAACCATTCTTTTGAAACTGTCATGATGTGCCTAGTCCATCTGCAGTTGTTAAGAAACAAGTCTAACGTGACTATGTTAATGGCATTGTTTTATGAATTAGTTAAAATACTAGGTGTGTTTAAAAAGGGGTTTAAATTAGCATCTATTCATAGACTAAAGCAAAAGACCAGAATACTTTGTATTTTTTCTACAGGCTGAGTTAGTTTGTTATAGAAATAGCACAATAGGCAGCATGCATCACCTATTTGAGGAAAATAGAAAACATGAGCCTAAGAAAAGTCTAGGTTATTTTCCATAGCTCATATGTGACATCATTGCTATTTATTTATATATATACACACACACACACATACACACATATATTTAAATATATATATAACACATATTCCTTAGTATTATACCATGTGGTATGGAACCCTATAGTGCAATTACTTCTGAGCTGTATTTAGGGATACTTTCCACCTAATGCTATTCTTGAAACAAATTGCTTTAGATCAACAAGATGCAGAAAAACAAATGCATCCTTTTGAGAAACTGTGAAATGTTAGATTAAAGATATTGAGATGGAAAGAAAGAGTGTTTTTTATAGCTGTGAATAAACTGAAGGAAGATGAAACTAGGGGAGGAATCTGACATTTTAGCCTACTGCTTTATTTACTTAACACAGGTGAGTTGTTATTTTCATCCAATGACATCTAATTAGATATGCACAGAAAATAGAGATAAATTGTAAGAAATGCCCACCTGACTGTCCTTAAGGATCTTCTAGCTAAATTATACTGGATATGTTTTGCCATTTTACTCAAAGATATAATTTGATGCTAAAAATAAATATTACTCTTTGAAATCTCTCAGATATTTCCAAAAATTCATCTGTGAGTCTGACTGCCTGGTCCCAGCCATTAGCTCTCTCTAGAAGAAATTGGTTGCATTGATAATATATACCAGCTACTGATAAACATAAGAAGTATTTTAGATGCTGTCTGAAACAACTGCTTTAGAGGACTACTTTTAGCAATATGCTTGCTGCTATTATTCTCAGTATGTGTTAATAACAACTTGTTGTGTGCAGGAGACTGATGGTGTTACTTTGCTCAAGACCTGCCTTTTTTTTGCGGGGGGGGAAAGAGGGGAGTTGTGTGGTGTTTTTGGAACAGAACTTCCTGTGCCTATGACAGCTTGTCATGGAACTAGAGTAGACACAAATTAAAGTGGAAAGTGTTGATGCATGAATGTTCCTTTTACTAGGCTCAATTTGGCTTTCTTTTTCTTTATTTCCTTTTGTAATCAGACTGGCGTCCTGTTGGATATCCTCTGTTCCCCAGTCTCTACCATTATTATATTGCTGTTAGATTTGTTCCGGTACAGTATTTCCCTATAGGGGGTTAAGTAGACTTAAAAAAATAGCTGAATGTAAAAAGTCTGATTTTGCCTAAAGCTTGTTGAGTTATGCTGTTTGGGGTAAAGAATGGAAACTCCACATACCTGTTTGACTGTTTACATCTCTCTATATAAGCATGAAGAGATGATTACCTATCTTTCCTCTCTCTCCCTCAAACCCAAGGTGGACCATTTATACTGCCTGGTAAGGGAAGAGAAGAGTAAATGCCTTCTCTTGACATATTTGCAGAGAGTGAGCCTGACAGATGGCATGAGTAGAATGTAACAGTGAAACAGATATTGAAAGATTTTTTTTTTTTTTTTTTTTTTTTAGAATAAATGTGTATGATAGCCCTCTTCCTCTTTGACCTTTACGCACGAAAGTCCATATGTGGTAAGATTTTAAAGCTGTTTCATCTATTTTATAGACAGATAGGAATATGTTACAGAAGTTAATGAAACATGCTTTATGCTACAGCATTTGTACATTATATGTACAAAAGGCATACACAGACTTACAATCACACTTGAAGATATTGTGCATATTTGTATTCATTATTCTCATTTTCCTAAATGGTTTTGAAGTATTTATATGCCAAAATATAACACAGCAGGGATTGCATAAGTTTCAGTAAAAGCTAACTGATGAACTTGTTCCAATCCTTTGGTAGAATAAAAAAAAAAAATAAATTGCAGCATAGATGTTAGAAGGAAACAATATTCCAAGTGTTACTACAAAACATGGAGACAAAATAAAATATTTTTTAACACTGTGCTCAGCTCTTATGGCTCTCTGAGCACACAGAAGAAGACATGATTTTCCTCCTATATATTTTTATGATAGGTAACAACCATTTAAGATTAACAGATTAGAAAAGGAGCTGAGCTTTCCAAAATGTAGATTGTCAATTCATCAAGAAACAGTAAATTCCAAAAAAAATTATTTCCATGAAAAAAAAAAAAAAAGAAATTCTAAAAAGCTTGCAAATTCAAAGTGACCTTTGATTACTTCCTAACACACAAGCTATTAAGTGCACACTGTTGAAAAAATAAAATTATTTACAGGTTCAAGGAAGAAGAGAGCATAGAAATGAAAAGTGAATTGAAGGTTGATCTAATCAAATACTGTAGAAATTCATCAAACATCTGCTCTCTATTATTTCAGGAAATTGCTTGTAACGAAGAGGTCACCTCTGCATCAAGGTTCTATCAAGACATACTAATCTAATTTTTCATGGCATTTCTAACTCGCATAATATTATGAGCAGAAGCATCATGAGGGCTTGCTGTCTCCAGTTTAAAATCCAACATTAAATAAATATGCTCTGAAAAAGTTCGAAGTTAGGTAACTCTTTACAAAAAATAGTGTGTAATATGAATGATTTATTTACATCAGACAGTTTGGTCTTTTCAAAAGGTGAATATATCAATATCTGACTGTGTGACTTGCATAACTTTCCCAGAGGGCCTGAAGAACGAAATATGTTAACAGATGTGGACAATATGCCAGGAGATATTCTGATTCTTACAGATTTGAAGCAGCAGTCTTTTTTTTCATTGCTGGGATCAAAAGGAGTGAATAATATTTATAGCAAAGCCTTTAACCCATGAGCAATATCTCCCCAGCAGATGAACTCAGGGATATTTTTACCACACTATTAATAAAAACAGTTTCTAAGAAGAATCTGAGTTCACAGGCTCATTTGGATCTGAGCGCAGTCAAGAACTGAGCTATTCGTAAAACCAGTGGAACTGGCTAGAAACAGTTATAAGGCTCTGCTCGTAACTTACACCGTTTACATGGTCTTCTTGCCCATGACAAGATGCACCCGTTAGGCTCTCCACAGGCATATGTGTTATCAGCATGTCTGTAGAGGATTTAGAAAAGAGAAAAACAGCAAGAGAACAACATTTGCAGATGCTTCCTACTTGTTCAACAGAGTAAATCCAAACCTGACTGCAAAGAGTTTCAGAAAACTTTCACAGCAGGCAAAGAAAATTGATAAAACTCAGAGCAATTTTGTGATGTGTTAGATGAAGTGTGTGTGGAAAAATAGCCCTCACTACATGTAAGTAGTGCTGACTCACAAATAATCTAATACCATTGAAGAAATTGTTCCTGGAGTCATTAGAATTTATTTCTTTCTGATAAGACTAACTTAATAGATACCACAGAGAGACTGCTAGAAAATGTCTAAAAAGAACAAAGGATGAAACAAGAAACACTACTATGGAATAAATCTATGTTTTGATTGATGCTAGGTCATCCCCTTTCAAAAAGGATACCATGGAATCAGAAAATGTGATAGAAGAAAGCATGGTAAAGGTACTGAATTACTTCTTTATGAGTAGAAAATATGTAGACTGGCACTCTTTTCACTTAGTGGAAGCAGCAAAATTACACATATAAAGACAGAAAAGAATTTACTAATCATCATTCTAATTAAAAAGATGCTTAAATCTACAGATAATTTTGCCTTTGAAAGAAAATTATGTATCCTACAGAGGAGGCCAAATTTATAACATGAAAGCTTTACTTATAAAACTTTTCTCAGGATTTGGCCTTTCCATCAAATCTGGTTAAAATGAACATGCCTTTCCTTTCTGCTTTTTTCTACCCAGATGCCTGCACCACCATTCTGCTCTGGGCAGAACAGCCCAATGACAAAGGATATGCTCTTAAAATATTAAAATTATGTATTTGATACCTGTGCACTTCAGGTGCAATTAAAAATATCTTTTTTTTTTTTTTTTTAAGGAGGGATTACTTATTCCTAGAAGATTTTACACAAATATTATAATTCTTTAATTACAAGCATGTAGACCAAAGATTCATGCAAAACACAGACTCATAAATTACAAACATTTGCTTTTTAGTGAAACAGTATGCAGATTCTGCATCAAGCTCTAAAAAGCAATAAGTGAAAACCAGAAAAAAAGCTGAAAATGCAACCAATGGAAAATACTGAAAGACCTGTGAGATGTGTTGCTTGGCCTCTCCATCCATACATACATCCTCTGCCCCGCTGGCTTTGGAGACTTATTTTGGTTCAGGCCCTTGACCTTGGTCCTTGCTTGAGGTATTTTATGCCTGGCTTTGTGCTGCAGCTTTATGCTACCTTACTGACCTTGACTTTGTTTCCTGCCCTGCCTCACACCTGCCTCATCACTGCAGACTTGGCCATCACCAGGTTCTCAGCTACCCTTGTCCATGCTCGCCTGTCAAGAACCATGGGATCACCGGTTGTCTTAAATTGCCTTCATGCTCTGGCTTTTAGCTGAGGCATTTTGCTTTTACAAAGCTTCTTTATTCATTCAGGTAAAGGTCAATCAGGAAATTGATCTTGTGACATAAACAGGGTGTGTTTACATTTTCATGTATTCTGATACTGTTTAGTGAATCTATTTCATGTGAGCTTTGACTCTAAATACCCTAGAAAATACAGGATGTATATTTATTTATTTATTTATTTAAATATATTCATTCTTTTAGCATTTTCCATATATATATTAGGTATCTTTTTATTGTAAATATTCATAAATCAGTACCATATTTTTTGTGTGATGGACACTAGCAACTATACATTTTGGAAAATGAGGTTTCCTCAATAGCAAAGTCTTTTGCTCTTTTTTCTTTTTCCACCTTGGAATGCAAAAATAGACATAAAGCTGTAATGCTTGCTGTGCTAGGAAGTAAGGAAATGAAGTAGTGTAAAATACCTTCCATAGAAAAAAAATGACTCTAGTTATGATCTAGTTACATCAGGGCAAGAGCAAAGCTGAATGCCAATGAGTTCATAATATGGTCCAGTGATTTCTAATATATGGAATGATCTTTGCACATGACATGGTCCACTACAACTATATATTTTAATATACTTTTTCTGGTTTATTTTTTCCATTCATTTAGTCTTCTTTTAAAAAAAGTTAATTTGCCTAGGAAATCCTTGGTGGTTTGTCTGATTGTTCCTTACTCTCTCACTGTAGCTCCCCTGATCATTAAGGAGGAAAAATCAACTTTCGCAAATGAAGAGAACAATGCAAAAAAAAAAAAAAAAAATCAGCTCTAGGTCATAGACTACTAAATGTATGCATCTGTAAACTTCCAGATATGAGAAGGACATATATACTTTATAGGATAGTACTGAGTTGCCTAAAAGTATATGTTGGAACAAAATATCCAAGTCATCTATGTATGGTAGGAAAAAAAAAAAAATACAAAACCTATAAATGGTAATGGTAATTGATGCCTAAGTGGAAGCAATCAAATCAAGCCTCATCTCAACTGAGTTGGTGCAGCCTCAAGAGCTGCTCTGCTCACCCCAAGGCAAGCAATTAGAGTTTCTTCGTTCCAGGTGATGTACTTAGTGCCTTATGGCAGATTACCCAGTTACTGGTTAATGTACTCAGTGTCTGGTTACCCAAGCAACCAGATAGGGCTATCAAATGTGTCAAAGGAACTGTGGAGACCGATATCTTTCTGCAGCTCCAACTAGAGACTATGCAAGTTAGCCTAAGAAATCTCAGATAGCACTAGATAATTATGTTCATGAAACTAAACCAAGATCTGCATGTCCATTTGAAGCCAAGAAAATACACAAGACAATATCAAAAGTAGAAATATTAAAAGTGATTTAGAAGTTACCTTATTGTTCTCACTTCTGCTCCATAGATACAGTAATTCATTTAATCACTTAAAATTTGATTCAACAACTATTTTAAAGCATATTTGCATTTGATTATATAAATCATCCTATTGTAGCTGCACCAAGCTGTATTATTTTGCATGCCCCCCAAAAAACAGGAATGTCCAGCAATTGAACTTCGTTTTAACAATTCAGTGACTAAAATGAATGACTTCTAATGGATGTCCATGTTTTCCAATTGGAATAATAAGTTTGCCTAGTCAGCCATAAGCACTAGACATGGGCATGGGCTATACATGGAACATTTGCTCTGTATATATATGCTATAAGTCTAATATCTTTGAGGGGACAAACTTGTCGTGACTGTCCTGTGCCATCCAGAGTACATCAGCACAGTGTACACACAGTGGAGATACCCCATCCTAGACATATGAGACACTGCATTATACTGTATCAGTAGCCTTCACATAAGAAATTTTAGGACAATTCTAGGATTTGCAAAAAGCCAGAAATTCTAGTAATATAACTATATGAGCAAATTGGGACTGATTACACTCTGTCCAGAAAAGATATGATTTCAATCATGATGTTACTAATTGCTCTTTTTCCCAGCATGTACATAATTTTCTGAAAGTCTTTTGTTTTCCTTTATTCTCCTGCCTTCTTTATATCACAGCTATGTCCATCTGTCTCACTGAAATAATCTCCTGTTCTTCATACTCAAGCCACATCTCTTCCCTCCACTTCCCCAAATCCATTTGCCTTCCAGGAAGCATTTACATGCATCACTATTGCCTTTTTACTTTAATATCCCTCTATCCCTCTGAATTCTTTGCTATATTCCAATTCCATTGGTAAAAATAAAACATAGTTTTCCTTCCTCTCCCCCACAACTATAGACTGCAACACAGCCTAATAAAATCCTCTTTGGAATTCTGCCAAGACTTTACTCTCCGTGCTTGAGTGACAAATACTTAAGAGCCACTATCTCCTCGAGACTCTCAGGCCATGTGAGAATAAGCTGACTTAATTTCCCTTTGCTCTTTTTTTGTGCACAATATGATCCATTTGTCACATAAGCATTTGGTTTAGAAGCAATGTTGGAACAAGGCATGACCTAAAATCTCTCTGGAATAGTGGAGTTAAGTGGGTTGTATTCAGAGCCAAGAATGTTCCCTACTATACTCTTTCTCCTCACCCTTTCAACAAACAAAAGAAATAGGAAGTCTTAGCTTACGCACACCCCCCCACACACATATATGTATTTCAGACTAGTTTTAATTTACAGCAGCCTCTTTTATTCTACCTTTCTGAAACTGAAATCAGTATCTTCATTCTAGAGTCCCACAAGACATAGCATATTTCAGAACATATCGGATAAACTGGTTGCTATTAGAGATTCGAGATTTGTCCATGCTGTCAGGCTCTTTGAGAAGCCTATTAGACTGGGCTGAAGGTTCACTGCCAGGATGATGAAGTTTCCAGAACAGATTTGGCTCTTCTCCATATAATGTGGATGAAACACGAAGCTGATTGCATCTGATCATATAAATCTTACCAGGAACAGAAAGGTTGTTTTAAACTTAATTCCTGCTGCGCTGACTCCTGTTATGTAATAAAAGAAGCCTGGCTTGACCAAAAATATTTTTATTGGCAATAGTATTTCAAGTGTAGGTGAGATTAAAAAGTAAAATAATAATAATAATACATGATAATAATTGGTATTTGAAATACAATAATATAAACTTCACAACCCATCTTCAGCAGTTTATGGTGTCTTGTCAAAATGTTATTTCTAAAATAAGCTGTGTTACAACTATCATCTATATACATTTTAGTATAATGTATAAACTTAATAAACATTTATTTCTTTTTTAAAAATTTAAAGTATTTTTAAATTATTTCTTATATACATTTATTTCTTAGCATTTTTCTCCTTTCATCTCCACTTCTGGAGTATTTTTTTGTTTGTTCGTTTTTCTTTTTTTCTTTACTTTTTTTTTTTTTTCCTTGCTTGCTCAAATTAGTTTACTAAATGGATTGCTATTTGTTCTATCAGCCATTTTCAACATCACCCTTACAAGACAGGTAACTTTCTGGTTATTCTTCTTTCTTGTAGTGTTCACTGCTGAACAATAAACACATGAAGGTTTATCTAGTTTATACTAGTCAAATGCAGGTAGCTATTTCTAGGGAAATAACATATATATATACATATGTGTGTGTGTGTGTGTATATATATAAATATATATATATATATATATATATATACCTCCCTTTTTTTCTTGCTTTTGTTATCTCTCCCTTTTTCTTTTTTCTCCATGTTATCTTTAATCATATTTTAATTTAGAGTTTAACAACAGAAGTAAATTTTCTTGGTTATTTTTTTCTTTTTTTCTTTATAAGAAGATACATATATTTCCATGGCAAGATCAATATACCTACTGGAAAATTTAAAACAGTTTATGTGATCACATATTTTGAAAAAAAAAGAAATACAATTGAATAGTTATTGTAAAATAATTTTGTTAGTTTCAGAGGTTTTGTCTTCCTTTAATCCTTAATTTAATTATAGGAATATGATTTTGAGTTCAAATTCCTCCAGATTTGTTACTTGAAAAAGTAACATTTTTATTACATGAAAATGATTTTGAAGTTTTCAAAACTTTTGACAATGTAGCAGACTGCTGTCTTTCCTGAAAATAGGTTTAAGTTTAATGAATCATCATTCTTCAGTAAAACTATGACATACTTTCCTCTTTTGCTGTAGATATAGAAACAGAGAAAAATGCTAGTTGTTTTCTTTCAGGGATGTGATCCTTGATTGACAAGTGATCCTATATTTCTATTGCAAACAGTCATGTACCATTTCATTCAGCGTGACACAGCCTGAGAGACAATGTCATGTGTCACCTTTTGTTCAAGCTGTTTTACTTCTTAATTGTACTTGATGCCTATATTTACACACATGAGTATTGCTTTAGGTATACTAAACATCAGCTGAATGCCACTGTCACTCACCAGCTGTGTAAACCCATGGAGGGAATTCATCTGGTCCACTTTCTGTTGGTGGACAGGGAAATCCCTGCAATTAGGATAAATAGCTATTCCCTTTTACCATGATCTTGCAAAGAACAAAGAGTGATACAGTATATCACCCGTCATCTGGGGTATATCAACGCTATGCCTACCACAAATTTGCTCATCATCATGCTTGTTAACTACTATTCATCAAGTATTTATTAATATCAAATCTAGCCCCAGAAGACAAGCATTTAAATTACTATTAAAATAAAATCATCTCAGATCAGCATTGATATCTTAGTAACTTCATTACATGAGTAACCGACTTCTGTGTAATGCCAAGAACAGAATCACAGAATCACAGAATGGTTAAGGTTGGAAGGTACCTC
Organism: Nothocercus julius; assembly: GCA_013398735.1. Classification (NCBI taxonomy): domain Eukaryota; kingdom Metazoa; phylum Chordata; class Aves; order Tinamiformes; family Tinamidae; genus Nothocercus; species Nothocercus julius. Next base: position 118,298 of record VZSV01000435.1, read on the forward strand.
TAGAGATCATCTAGTCCAACCCCTCTGCCCAATAAGGGACACCTAGAGCACGGGGCACAGGGTGGCATCCAGGCAAGTTTGGAAGATCTCCAAAGAAGGAGATTCCACAAACTCTCCGGGTAACCTGTTCCAGGGCTCTGTTACCCTCACAGGAAAGAAGTCCTTCTTCACATGGAGATTAAGCTTCCTGTGTTTCAGCTTGCACCCATTACCCCTTGTCCTGTCACTAGTCATCACCGAGAAGAGTTTGGCCCCATCCTCCCTACATTCACCCCTCAAGTACTTGTACGTATTGATCAGATCTCCTCTCAATCTTCTCTTCTCCAGGCTAAACAGGCCCAGCTCGCTTAGTCTTTCTTCATATGATAGATGCTCAAGTCCCTTAATCAATTTCGTGGCCCTACACTGGACCCTCTCTAGAAGTTACACGTCCCTCTTGTACTGGGGAGCCCAGAACTGCACCCAATACTCCAGGTGCAGCCTCACTAGAGCTGAGTAGAGAAGGAGGATCCCCTCCCTTGACCTGCTGGCAGCACTCCTGATGCAGGCCAGGATCCCATTGGCCTTCTTGGTCACAAGGGCACATTGCCATGGTTAACTTGTTGTCAACCAGGACTCCCAAATCCCTCTCCACGGAGCTGCTTTCCAGCAGGTCAACCCCTAATCCGTACAGGTACCTGGGGTTATTCCTCCCCAGGTGCAGGACCCTGCACTTGTCCTTGTTGAACCTCATGAGGTTCCTCTCCGCCCAACTCTCCATCCTGTCCAAGTCTCTCTGAATGTCAGCACAGCCCTCTGGAATGTCAGCCGCTCCACTCAGTTTGGTATCATCTGCAAATTTGCTCAGAGCGCCCTCGCCCAAGTCATTGATGAACAAGCTGAACAGCACCAGGCCCAGTACTGACCCCTGTGGGACACCACTGGCCACAGACCTCCAGCTAGACTCGGCCCATTTATCACCACCCTCTGGGCTCTGCCACCCAGCCAGTCCTCAATCCACTTCACTGTCCACTCATCCAGTCCACACTTCCGGAGCTTTCCTATGAGGATGTTATGGGAGACTGTGTCAAAAGCCTGGCTGAGGTCAAGGTAGACAACATCCACAGCTCTCCCATTGTCCAGCCAGCCAGTCACCTCATCGTAGAAGGCTATCAGCTTTGTCAAACATGACTTTCCCTTGGTGAATCCGTATTGACTACTCCTGATCACCTTCTTTTCCTTGACATGCCTAGAGATGGTCTCTAGGACGAGTTGCTCCATCACCTTTCCAGGGAAGGAGGTGAGGCTGACACACCTGTAGTTTCCCAGCTCTTCCCTCTTGCCCTTTTTGAAGACTGGAGTGACGCTGGCTTTCTTCCAGTCCTCAGGCACTTACCCCGCCCTCCACGACCTCTTGAAGATGATGGAGAGTGGCTGAGTAACAACCCCCACCAGCTCCCTCAGCATTCCTCAGTGCATTCCATCTGGGCCCATAGATTTGTGGTTGTCCAGTTTACCTAAAGAATCCCTAACCCAATTCTCCTCAATGAGCGGAAAGTCTTCCTCTCTCCTGGTTCTCTCTCATATCAGGGCTCTGTAGTTCATGGGGACTAGCCTGAGCAGTAAAGACAGAAGCAAAGAAGGCATTTACTAACTCTGCCTTCTCTGCATCCTCTGTCTCCACGGCACCCTCCCCAATCAACAGTGGACTAACATTTTCTCTAGTCTTCCTCTTGCTGCTGATGAATTTATAGAAGTCCTAACAGCAAACTCTGTTTTTTTATACTCTTTCACATTTTTCAAGTACATTTTTTTCAGTAGAAAACAATATTTTAGAGAAAGATAATTGATTTGTATTTCATGATTCTAACCTACATGGCTTGAAGCTGTTCTCTTTAGGATTGAAATGTAATAATGTCAAAACATTTACCCTTTGAGATTCCCAGCTTGAGGTCTTCCTGGCATATCTAATACACCAGTATTATTTGAGTATGTGGGAAATGACAGCACAAGCTTTCTACTTATGTATTCCTATGTAATATTTTGTTTTCTGTATCAATTCTTCAGAATTATGTAGTAGAGTAGTTTTAAAAATGTACATGCAATGCACATGAATGTATTCTTATATTAAAAAGAAAAAAAAACAAAAAAAGATATTTGTTGAATGGAAAGACCTAGCTCAGAAACTCACCTTCCCTCTCCAGTGGATGTGAAGTTATTTTTAAAATATCAGTTAAAAATATCAATTCATTAACACAGAATATATAGCTTAGTTTTGCAGAAGAGACGTGAGCTTTATGATTTGCTCTTGAGAAAAAAAATTCACAGAAAAACAGCACTGCTCAGTGGTTACTACTAAATAGTTCTTTTTTTTTTTTTTTTTTCCCCTTAAATTGCTTTTTATATATTGCCGTTTAAAAAATAAAGCTTAAACCCAGTAGTATTTTAACTTTCTATGAATTTATTTGTTTTTCTCACTTCAGGCTTATGAAAATTTCTAGGTCGAGTTTAATTTAGTGATCTATCAGATCTATGTATTATCCTTTCTAATCCAAACTCATGACTAATTTCCTGAGGAAAGGTAACTAACTAGTACTAGGTATTATAATAAATGGTAGGAAAGAAATGATAAAACTTCATTAATTTTATGGTACTTACTAGACAAATCTATATGTTCTTCAGAAAAAAAAAAATGTATGTAGAATTTCAAATGCATGTAGGATTTCAAATTATTCCATGTTTTTACTGTCCCCACACACTTCTAGCACAAATTCTGCCATTCTAAAACATAATTTCTTAGCAGCACTTCTTTTTTTTCCCCCTCCAAATATATCTGCTACATACAGAAGTGTATTAAGCTAAGCTGTAGAAGAAACTAAGATCTGTAGTTCTTAACTACAACTTGTAGTTACAAACTGTAACTTGTCAGAATGTGTACACTATGTCAGAATGTGTACATTTGTCGGAATGTGTATAGTATGTTTTCCCTCTTAACAGAAAATACTTAAAATATGTCTAAATTTAAATGTTCTATGCAAAGAAAAGACATAGAGTTTGGAGAGAAATATTTAAGCTTCACTCATTTCTGTAATTACTATAACTTCATTTCAAAAAATTTTAGAGAAAAGCAAGTTAAACATACACTAAATGATGGCAAGTTGTAAAGATAGTTAAATCTTAGGTGCAAGTAGATGCACATTCGATGTTATAAGAATATATGGACATTTTCAATTAGGAATATATCTTCAATTACTCTTTTGATGTTTTGATTTCATTCAAAAATATTACTATAAAGAAATTAAAAAAGGGAAGTTAAGATTGATAATTCTTTTCCCTCATTGCCACTATCACAATATTTTTTTTCTAAATAATGCTCTCAATTTCCACTACCAGGAAAAAAAAAAAAAAAAAATCAGCAGAGCTTCCTATTTGTTCCTGGAAGACAGGAAGCACTGCTCTAATATCTTTCCAAGGATAAAACTCTATTTGCTAGTTTAGGCTACCAACCTGTCCTTGGGTATGTGTTGTAGGGACATTTAGTGCTGGAAATGCCTGGGACTCAGCAGGTCCCAGGATTGAAAACAGTCCTAAATGAGGATAGGGAGCAGTGGAAGCTCATCTCAAAAGCTCCTGGCAGCCATGGACATCCTGTGGTACTATTCCCTTTGCTATTTGTTTTCTCTCCTTTCAAGCCTTCACCCTATTTTCCACATTTTGGCCCTGCCCTAACCAACTCTCCTCAGTAATCTTTCCTTCTGATTCCTTGTGGTGACCCACCCAACACTATTATTCTTGTAATTTCTGTCATTTTCTTACAAACTACAGTGATTCCAGCATTCGGCATGCAGATATAAAGGAAACCATAGTTCCCTATTTCTTTCCTCATGCAAGCACAAACCTGTGAAGCATTAGAGATATGTAACAATGATTCTTCCCTTTCATATAAACCACTACACAAACACAGAAGACCAGTTTCTAATTTATGGTTGATAGGAGGTCCACAGGGCTTGTTTAGCTGCAAAAATATGTTTGAAAAGCAGGTTGCTCTATGTTTTAGCACAATTCATTTATTTGATATTCTATTCTTTTATTCAATTTACTTGGGATCATTACATAAAATAATAAAAAAAAAGAACTCAAAAATTTTATGCAGTATGGAGACACTGGTGTGACAAGTGGAAGTATATGGTACAATTAATGCACACATTAAGAGCAGGTATGCATGTACATATATCTGTGAGTATACACATATATGTATAGCTTACATATAATCAACTGAATTATCAGCCGAATAAGGGATAATCAACTGAAACTCTCTACTTCTAATGTAAATACACCTAATACTGTTCATATTGATTATTTAGAAACAGGTATTCTCTGGGACTGAGCTTCAATATGATGCTAATGATAACACTAGCTAATAACTGTCTGCTTGATTGAATCTACTCCTTTATAATGACATTTGGTTGTTGTTGTTTTGTTTTGTTTTGTTTTGTTTTGTTTTGTTTTGTTTCTGATTAGGAAAAAAAAGAAAAGGAAAATAAATAAATACATGAGAGGACTATCTCCTTCCCAAACTTTCTTTTTCCCTAAAGACAATCTAGCAAATAATATTAAAAACAAACAAACAAAAAAAACAGATTCAAACATCACCAACTGCTAGAAATAGATCTCTGTAATGGAAATAGGACAGAATTTTTGTGAGAGGGGATGAATGCAGTGACTGTTCTGAATAACACTGTTTAATGGGAGCAGAAGAGATGAACACACCATTCTCTTCTAAGCCTGGCTTCTGTTCGAGCAGTACCTAATAGCTTCCGATGCCTTACTAGTACCATCTCTAAGGTCTGTGATCATCTAGTCTCTTACCATTGGGCAGTGAGGAGTTGGTGATCCATGTAAGAGTTAACCTGATGTGGTGCAGGCATGTGCTTGTGTTGCACTACACTGCATATATTGTTTGGCCTTTACGTTGTGCTTCACTTTTCCCTCGGCCACAGGGTAACCTTAGCCCGAGCTGACTGTAATGAAGGGCTCTGCAGGCAGCTTGGTACCAGCCATTACACCACCCACACGCACTTGACACAAAGAATAGAGAATAAAATTGTTTTTCTTTAATAAAATCCTATGAGAGCTCAAGAAACCAAAACAGGGTAACTTCTTCATGGATGGGATCTGCACCCTGTGCTGCACCCTGACTGGAGGCCTCTTCAGTACTGCAACTCTGAGTAGCCACCATACGAAGAGACATAAAATCAGCTATTACACTCCTTATAGTGTAAACTCCAATAAATGGCTTTTTAAGTGATATTTTACAGAATCTGAGTGCCTTTACCACTGGGACGATAATGAACCAGTACCTCCAGGAGCAAAACAGATCTATACTCAAACTGCTCTAATACAGTACAATAGAGACAATACAGTCCTATTTTGTTTCTAGGCATAAGGTGCATTTTTATTTGCTAACTTTGGAATTTTCCATCACAAAGTGATAGAGAAAGTGATAGTGTTTATGGCAAGCAAAGAAAGGCAGTTCAGGTTTCTCTCTCTGTCTGCTCTAAGATATTTCAGTTACAAAACATAGTATCAATTTGTATCCAGATTTTGAAATGTGCTTCATCTTCTACAAAAAGAAAGTACAACAGGAACACATATTTACAAAAAGATCAGGGGTCTGAATGTATCTGCAACAAATATCTCCATTTCAGTTTTTGTGCTGTACCAGAGAGTTTGTTTTGTCCCACATGAATCACTTACAACATTCTAGTGGTTCAACAGTAATTGGTCTCAGGCCACTGTAGATCTCAATCTATTCTGAGTCACAAGGAAAACTATATTTATGAGTGCTTGTGACAAAGAGAATTTCTATTTCATTGCTCTCTCTCTTTAATGAATAGTTGAAGTAAAGAATTCCTTTCACCGGAAAGGGTGTTTGTTTGTTTGTTCGTTTTCTTTTGTTTTGTTTTGTTTTTGCCTAGATATTTAACCTACCATAAAAGAAGAATGTTACTTGATGTATGCATGAAACTTCTGGTGCAATAAACGCTTTGAATATACATCATATTCTTCAAAATTTTTTTTTAAAGGTTTTGATAGTCAGAGATGGAAAAAAAGAATTTTCCTGAACAAATGACCAAAATTAACAGTGTATGGAAGTCTTTTTTTAAACAAAGATTTCCATTTGAATACTCAGCTCCTGTGAAAGGGTAGTTCACTAACAAAGTGCACCTCAAATTAAGAACGGTATTGATATTTTTGTGATTTAATATTTGCTATAAGAAAGAACATTTACAGTCTGTGAAAAGCTAAAATGTAAATGTTATTGCTATTTAGTTCTTTTAAATAGCACAAGAAATATGAAAGTAATTGAACTGCTGTTAATAGACTATAATGTAGAGGATGCTGAAGCACTCTGTTGGTGTTTAACAATTAGAGTGAGTAGATTAGATATTAACAAAGTTATTAAAAGTCAGTATTTACAGACTGATACCGTATCTATTTACTTGAAACTTGCATATCAATGTTAATTAAAGGCTTAATTAGCAAAAATGATATACACAAACTGGCCAGTGGGCAGAACCCCCAGCTGAGAAGTGAACTGTGTTCCTCTCAGTAAACGCTCTTCTCTGGAGTTTCTGCTAGGTATCCGTAGGCTCTAAAGCTACCAGAATTGTGAGTCCTAACTGACAGCATCTTACCTAGTGAACTCTTTCATGTCTGAGCAATCACAGCTGCAAATGTCTTTGCTCTGCATAGCCTGCAGCAGGTAGAAGTCTGATCCACCTCTGCATAATAGGTACCTCTGACTGAAGCACAGCTGACTGTGTGTGTTAAAATACTCAAACTGGCTTCTATAGAGAGTGTTGAAAGACTAGTAAAGTGCTGGACATACTTTTGTGAAGGGATGTTATAAGACCATCACTCCAGTGGACTCCAGGTGCTGGGGGTCCCTCTTGGCTGGCTGCTGTAGCACAGCCTGCTGCACCTGGACAGCCAGAGTTCTCTCTGTCCCAGGTGGCAGATGTGATTGATGCTCTCCTAATTGCAACTTCAGTCATCAGTGTGACTGAGCTATCATCCCCAGAGACATGCATGCACACAGAGGACATGCCAACTACCTAAATACAGGCTTGCTTCACTCACCTAAATAGAGGATTTAAGAGCCCTTGCAGTACAGCTGTTTCTCTGTTGAAAAACAGAGGATAAGCCATGTTACAGTTGCTAGTCCTATGTAGTTCTTTCAGGTATTTCATAATCTGTAAAATGGCATTGAGGGCCATAATCTGTAAAATGGCATATTCACCTTCTAGGTGTCTAGCTCAGGGCAAACTGAATCACTCTCTAGGCTTTACTCACCGCCTTGATTATGCTGAATGCTGAGGTACTTGCTGGAAGTGGAAACCCTCTCTCAACTACAGAACTCTTCTTCCTCTGTCACATCATCCTCTCTTCTGTTGTACCTGGTTGTATTGTGGTATTTCCTTATCTTCACCAATTAATTATATGTGTTACATTTGAGGCAAGGGCTTTCTGTTACTGCCTGTTTCTAAAGTACTTTGCAGGAGTTTTGTGTTGTTAGAGTTCTCTAAGGCATGACCTGAATAAAGACAGTCATTGATCACAAACCGTTATCGGTTTAATAAAACTTTACATTTTGCTCATCTCTTGCAAATCAAATTCATCTATGACAAGAACTTGATTCCTGTATCCATTCCGAGGGTTTCAGAGAACTAAAATTCTTCTCCTAGTTTCAACTATGGAAGACCAATATACATTACAATATTATCAACACATGCATACATTTCAAATGTCATAGTTATTTCTTTTCATTTGCAAAATATGCTATGGTCTTAGGAACTTTTAAGACAATAAATAAAGATACTCAGGCAACACCAGTTTTAAATATGAAGTGGTTGTCTTACGTCACACAATTTGAGTGAAATGTAGTTGACTTGATTGTCTAAAAGCTTGACCTTGCAATCTTTACTTATGAGGTGAGCTCCTGCGAAATTCACTTGGAAATGTGAGAAATGGCTTCTCTAGCACTACAGAAACTGTGGGAAGACAAAACTGTGATAAGCTAGAGAATACTCTGATTTTCTAGTGATACATCATGTATGTACTAATAATCAAGGTAATATTTGGAATTCATCTCTCTATTCATACCTATCTCTATTCATAAAGGGTTTTAAAGGTCATAACTGCTTCTCACTGGTGTTTCATCCTCAGTAGCATTTCAGTAGCAGTGGACACGTGAATACTGAGGCCATCTTTTAGAAAGACAAAGAGAGTGTTCAACAATACGAAAAATAATTACTGTACTATGAGGGTGCATGATAATACATATTGTTCTTCCTTGCTAGTTATTGGGTGTTATGAAATAACACTGTGCAGTTAAATTCTTCAAGCATTCTATATTGTTCTTTTTATTTTTAAAATAAATTATTATAGTGGAATTCGATATTTAATTTGTATTTTCAAGAAATGTCACAGTTTATGTTAGACCCCAAGAGTATGTGTATTCATGATTGGCTTATATATTTCATAAAGCTCATTTAAATTCACTGTACATTCTTTAACACACATAAGAAAATATAAGCATATTAATATAAGTCTTGACAATGTCTAGTTTTGTCATAGTTGACTCGAGGAATTGATTACTTTTGTAACAGTGAGTCATCCATGCATTACAGTCTCATTCCATCACCTACACAACTATAAGAGTTCCTTCAGGTTGACGAATGTTTATGCCTTAGAGTAATATGTTGAGTTTTAAATGAAAGTGTGCAGAAAGTTAAGGAGCTGTTGAGGGTTTGGGTAATTTTTTTCCTTGCTTGTTTGATTTTGGCCTTTCAGCAGTTCTTGAATCTACCTAAATGCAAATAAACACTGCCTGTGCAGAAAAAAAAAAAAAAAAAAAAAGGTCAGATCATTAGATTTCTTTTTTCTTTTTTTTTTAATTCCTGATTATGCTAACAACTATAAAAAATACTAACATAATAACTGTATGGATTTCTTTACATGAGTTGGCAGTTTAGACAGTGTTTATAATTGGCAGAGGAGAGTAAATGTGAATTGTCTCATTTTGAGGCAGAATTTTAAAACAGGCCATGTAAATCATAGCCTGAAATTGTCATTTTCTCTCCATTTACTATAAAGACAAACTGGAGACTCTAGAAAGACATTGATGCTTACAGTTAGGTGATATTAGAACTCACTCACAGCTTTCCTCACTTTCAGAGTCATTCATATACTTCAGTCTTTCATTTTTATTTACATGGGGTGTATCCATTTTGAATCTAATTAATTAATAAGGCATTTGATATTCATTTTCAAAAGACATTGTTTAGGGTATTTCATAAATTAAGCATCTTAACTACTATGCTCATTGCTTTATTGTACATCCACAAGGTATATAAATATTTTCTACCTATATATGCATACATGTGCGTAGGCACATATAATTTAAATATATTTATATTGTATAAACACATACATACAAAAGCTAGCCAAATTATTACTAGCTAAACTATTACTGTGCACAGCATGAAGAATGATGGTTTTGAAGTCCTTGTATGTATTTTTTCCACCAAGTGCTGAAATTTATGGAGCGGCCTTAAATCATCTTTCAGTGGAAAGGTTGTTGTACTACATACTGTGAGGCAAATAAGATAATTAAAAACCGAAATTCCATCCCCAAAAGATTTAGGAATACAACCTTGGGAGGTTAGTATTTTGTAGTTCCATATCCAACAGCTTCAAACTCATGCCGTATCACATCAGACAATCAAAAGAACAAGCACTTCTGAACACAAAACAAAACCAGGCCTTTGCAAAGCTCCTTCTGCAATGTAAACATCACAGGAGATTGTTCACGGTGTCAAAAATAGTATCAGCTCTTGAAACATTAGATCAGAACATTCATCAAGTTTCACATTGCATTTCATACACTGTCTTATGATAAAATTCATGGGATGGCAAAACTTCTAGCTTTTACAGAGTTTTTGTAACAGCAAACAAATATATCAAACATCATATTTTATATCTTGCTGTTTAGTATAGTTCTGTTTAGTATGGAAAATTATATCTAGTGTATATAGAACTGGTGAAGACCATGTGTCTCTCAGAACATTCAAAGTTTTTTGTTCTTATTAATAAGACCATGTTCATAAATACTCCTTAGTGATAGTGGTAAATGTTTAAATGACATTTGTAATAACATAGCCTTCAATATGTCAATGTTACTCAAATCCACTTTCTGCCATTGTGATTCTTCTTGTTATGTGCCACTTTTTAATTGGTATCTTTTCATGGACTTTTTTTAATCTTACTACTTACCAGCTCTGTGGAGGTATTAAACACAAAATCTTTCTTCTCCTGCTGATAACCGTACAAAAGAAAAGGAATTTGTTGTTTAGAACTCAGTTGGTTCTGCTTTTTGGGTGTGGACCACCATCATTTGCATTGCCTCTCCTGCAATCTTGTGCATCTGCACAATTTCAGGAAAGTGCAGAGG
>VZSV01000435.1:144363-159627 GCA_013398735.1 Nothocercus julius
TTTTTTTTAGTGTAATTAGCCACAGGAAATGTTTTTAAAATGCTTTGTGTCACCTGAAACCTCTAAATCAGGATGGAATTCCTTTAAATATGCTCAAAACATATATGATGGTGATGTAAATTCCTCTTTATGACATTAAGTTCCAGAATGTGCACTTCACTCTTCAAATATTCAGATTTTCTGAAACTAAAATCCAGAGGAAGTTGGGAATATGAAATGTAACATCTTTTGAGCTTTTTGATGACTCTGTCCCCCCAGTGGTACCCACTCTGTTTGAGCACTGCAGAAGTAAAAGGCAGGCAGTTGGAATTATCTTACATGTACACCTACAGACACATATCTGGTTGCCAAGAGAGATTGTGGAAGCTCCTTCTCTGGAGATATTCAAAACCTGCTTGGACACAATACTATGTAACATGCTCTGCGTAACTGTGTGTGTGCAAGCGTGGGTGAGTTGGACTAGATGACCTCCAAAGGTCCCTTCCAAACTTAATGATTCTATGATTCTATGATTTTTGTGTTACTGTCTCACAAAGGATGCTGAGACAGACTTACATTCACAGAGTTTTATTTGTGGGATCCCTAGCTAATAATATACGTCATCTTCAAAATTAGTTTGCAGTAATGAAGAAAAAAGAAAAGAGCCATACTAAGAGAGAGAAAAGGTGAGAGAGTGCATTAAAGACAGAGTGAGAGAGGGGAAAGGGAAAACTCATATGGAATGCACAACAACAGGGTCCCCAGACAAGTGACCTCTCCTGCGCAGTCTCTCTTATCCAACATGTGGTGATGCCAATGATGATTTTAACCCTGCTTTTATCATAGAACTATGTATTTTCATGTGTCCAAACTCCCTTGGCCCTGTTTGTGGTGCTATTAGTGCAGCTGGGAGCACACCTATTCAGGTCCAACAGCTTAATGCTGATGGGTTGTTAAGCTTTGTGAAGGTATATTATTAGCTCATTCTTAGTGAATAATTAAACAACTGTTAGCAGTTTTGTTATTCACTAAGTTTGGTTTTCCTCTGATATAAACTGAAATCCATAAAGTAAGGGGTAAGAAAAGTATGGGGAAAGAAGAAGCAATTCTTGCACTATTGACAATTTTTTTTTTTTTTTTCATAAGAACCCATCATTACAGCAGCATCAGACCCTGGATGTCCATGACAAAAACACCAATAGAAAGGCAGCCTGAATACAACAAGGAAACAACAAAGGAGAAACTCTACCACAGAGGCTTAGGAAAAACACTGATATGACTGTTTAAACCAGTGAAAGGTTACAAAGGAAGCCAGGTTTCCAGAATTGAAAGCTCTCAGCATTGCAAAGGTTAAGGCATTTAGCGCAGTGTACAATATAGCTAACCTAGATTTCTTTCTTTCGATAGATGGAAATCAAACTGTGATAATACTAAACGATTTTGACCTAAGATTAATGTCATAAATACTTCAGATGAGTTGTATCATAAACTTGTCTGTTTGTTTTCATGAATTCTCAATTTGTTATATATCACTGAGATTGTAGATGTCTTAAAGTTTTTATGCAGGTGACATGAATCTCATCTCTAATACGGAATCTGGTTGCAAAACCATTAAAAATAGTATCTATTGATACTGACTGCATGATGAAAGTGATGCTGAACAACAGAATAACAACAAAATGAAAATTAATGTACGGAGGATGGGGCCAAACTCTTCTCAATAGTGGTCAGTGACAGGACAAGGGGTAATGGGTGCAATTTGAAACACAGGAACTTCCATCTCTATATGAGGAAGAACTTTTTCTGTGAGGGTGACAGAGCCCTGGAACAGGCTGCCCAGAGAGGCAGTAGAGTCTCCTTTTCTGGAGATCTTCAAAACCCGCTTGGATGCCACCCTGTGCTCCGTGCTCTAGGTGTCCCTCCTTGAGCAGGGGGGTAGGACTACGTGATCTCTAGAGGTCCCTTCCAACCTTAATAATTCTGTGATTCTATGATTCTGTGATTCTGTGAAAATGGCTGCAGAATTGTGCAGTATGGGGGGTCTATGTGGAAAGCTTTGTAAAGCAGCATGAATAAGATCAATGGAAATAGAAGCCTGGGGCAAAGAGTAAAATTACGTAATATACGTGCTGGACATAATGCATTTTATAATACAGATGATGAGGGAGCAAAGGCAAGAAGCAGTAAGGAAATAAGGATCACCATGTCTTTAGAATACCTGAAATAAATATAAATATGTGAATGTAAAAAAAAAAAAAATATATTAAAAATAAAAAATAAAGACAGATAGAGAAGCTCATGGCAGATTAAAATTAAAAGAGGAAACAGCTAACTTTGGAATTGTAAAAATCTTGTCCTCTAAATACAAGGTATTCAGGAATATAAAATTAGAAACAGTATGCAAAGTACAGTTCTAAGAAACAAATCTGGAACTTGGAGAAGTTAAAACCAATGTGGAAGAATCAGAGCAAGTAAAAGCACTAAAAAAATCCTATAAAAAAGATAAAGTTTCATTGTAGTTAAACTACAATCTATCATGAAAAAAAAAGAAGAAAAAGAAAAAAAAGCAAGAGAAAGAGAAAGAGAAGGAATAGGGGAGATAGAGAAATGAATAGAGATGAAATAAGTGGGAAAAAATGTCATGAATTTTGAATATATCACAGATTTAGAAAAACTAAGTAAACTTAACATTTTTGAAAAAAAAATGCAACCCAAATATATATATATTCAAGTTACAGCATGCAGCTTGAAAAAATTGTTGAGGGCTGATTCAAAGCTATCTTTCTGTGAGGTACAAAATAAACTTAGGACTTGTATTAGAACTCTAAGAGAGTTATGTCTGCTTTTCTTTTAGGAATAAATTATTCACTGAAGCAGAACTAGCCATGTTTTTCTTCAGAAAATTGGACAAAGAGGTAGGTTTTTGGTAGATTCCCGTGGACACAAAAGTGCATTATTTAATAAATTTAGAATATAATTTACCACATACAGCTTCCCAAGATTGTCTTTCAAGACCCATTTAACACCAGAAGTATCCATGTTGCATTGTGTCCAATTTCAAAATTTTGCAGATTGAAAGTGTGTACTGATAACAAAATATTCTGCTGTAGCATTAGTACTACAGATGTAATATAATTGCTGAGAGAACTGGTAATTGCTCCAAGGAATATTTTCCTACTAGGAAAAAAAGAGCTAGTACTTGTTTTAAACAACCAAAATCAACTATCCTAGTGATACAGAACTAAAATCATATAAGTATGTGTAATACTGAAACCGCTAATAAAATATATAAGTGATCTGCTTATATACACACACATGCACAAAGTGGACTTAAGAATCAGGTAGAACAGGAAGTTGCAGGGTTTAATGAACATTCTGGAGCTGGTAATAAATTTTCCTGAGGAAATATTTTTTCAGCAGAAACTGATATTTCTTGAAATTGATTTTTTCTTCAGCAACATATCCATCAGTTCTAGTCAGAAGGCTTTTCAGGCTTTAAATAATCTCATCTCCAGCATAAATTACCCCACTTCTACCATTTCTGGTAGTGCATTCACCTGTGGTACGGAACTATAAAAGGATTTCAGAGGCAAGTTAAATTAGCTTAAGCTGAACAGCTGTGACTGCAGACAAATATACTCTCACACTCAAATCTCCAAGCTGAATCAGAGTGATTTGAATAGCTCTTTCCTCAACTCAATAAATTCTCTAGTCAGAGATTACAAATAACTCCTGTGTGTATGTATGGTGCATTATTTTTCCCTCACTTCTCTCTCTTTTTTAAGAATACCTTTGAATAGCTATGATTCATCTAGATGTTGAAAAAAGAAAAGAAAAGAAAAGAAAAGAAAAGAAAAGAAAAGAAAAGAAAAGAAAAGAAAAGAAAAGAAAAGAAAAGAAAAGAAAAGAAAAGAAAAGAAAGGAAAAGAAAAGAAAAAAGAAAACTCAAATATCTTTGCTAGCTGTGAGAATAAAAACATCTCCAAACAAACTGCAGGGGCAATCCTGACCTTTCTGAAGTCAGCACATTTTTCAAAGCAGCTTTGTGGATGCATCTTGCTGAACTGAATTCTGAGCTTCAGAAGAACAAAACTTAAACACTGTTGTGAGAGACATAGGAGCAGTAGGGGTTGAAAGTGAACAAAAGGGAATGTGATGCAGAGGGAAGATGAAGAAATGTATGTCTATCTATATTGCTGTTAAGAGCTTAATCTCTCTGGAAAGGTTACTTCATATATGAATCTGATCATAAATTAAATGCTGCAGTAAACAAGGATTTGTAAAAGATCCACTAATAGATAAGGAAATTCCCTGAAAATATGAATATGTATTTGCAGGCAAAGTATGCTATAATTATAAATACGTTTAGAAGAGCATATGCTTTGCCAAAGGACTAAAAAATGTACACTGTAAAATAAGCATGTAATAGGAAGACGATAAAAGCTTTACTTGCATTGTATCCATGGTAAAAGTGGAATGAGGGAGAAAGGTAGAACATAAACAAGTAGATAAATTCACAATAAAAGAAAAAAAAAAGTTTGGATTTCTAAACTTTGCAGAGATTTAGCTTTTGTATATGGACAATTTCACTAACTTTGAGATACCAGAGACTCACTCGTTTTCATGCCACCCAGTACTACCTTTGCGCATGATTGATTAGATAAAGCAAATATGGCATTAAAGTGAAACACAGTTCAAGGATGCAAAGTTCTTGGAACACATTTCTGATTATTCATGCTTCTGAAGTATCTGTTCTTACATATTCAAAAATAATTGTAGTGAGCTTGCTAAATATTTATAATTACAACTCAAGCCTTAGAAACTAAGATGTGCAATCACATTTAACAACAACAACCTCAACAAAACATGTCCTAAGAATGCTGTTGGTGCAGAGAAAACAAAGATTATTTCAATGTCTATGTTAGCAAATAATGTGGCAGAGGAATTCACATACCCAGCATAAGAATTTCTAAGGGCTTTTACTTCAGATCGGCTCTAGAAGGGACTGACCGCCATTTTTGTGATTGTAGTTCATTAGGAAAAAGCGCATTTTCCACTTTGGTCTCCTTGGGACAGCTTCCTGTTCATATACTCCAGGACTACTCTACAAAGTATGTGGGATAATCAAGACTGTACTTCAAACTCCTTCTCCTCTCCCCCAAACCCTAATATATAGGCATACGAAATGTGACTTTCTTTTCATAGCAGATGGAACACATTCTTACTATGGAGGCAGAAAATATTCATTGTCTAGATGTGTAATGTAAGAGTGTTTCAGGTAAGGCATAGAACCCCTCTTGTTAGCTGACATAGGATGTGGATGAGTCAGAGATTTCTCTGTTCTGTTCTAAATACAGACAAAGTTCATGGCAAATTGCACTCAATAATGTCAGGCTAGACACTTAAGGTGGCTGTTTGTCAGCTCAGGGATCACTGAAATGAATGTTTATCATTGTGAAAAATGCTGGCTTTAGGTAATAGTTCCCTAGGGGAAAAACTCTGAAACAGAACAACAGTTGACATCAGCAAAGAACGAGAATAACAAAAGGAAATGGACCATTGATTTTCTTTTGTAAAAAATAAAACAATAAATAAATAAATAAAAATGTAATAGTCTTCAGTTCTCATTTGGAACATGGATCTGCAGGCTTGGAAGAACCAAAGACCACTTTTTATATGGGTAGACAGGAGAACAAGATGGACCACTGGTACAAACAACAACAAACTGACTGCTGTTATTGACTTGATGGTAAAATGAGTTCACATTAAGCAAAATCTGTGCTATGGAAAGACTTATTCTGTTTTTATAACTAATTAAGATTAATTTAGTGTACTGATAAATCAATAGTAAATTAATCTTTATGGGTGCCATGATTTGGAACTTATTTTGATATATTTTTTCCAAGGACTTTATTTGGATTTTCAGCTTAAGTGCTACTACAGTGTGAAAGTGGATTAAGATCCTGTCTCAAAAACTACCATGGTAATGTAAAGAAAAAACAATTTTGGCCGAGAGACTCAATGATTTTTTCCTGCAAGTAAGGATTTAGCAACAATGAAGAATCAATATATAAACCCTCAGGATGACAATTTCAGTGCTTAACGTCTACATGCAGTAACTGACAACCTTTAGTCCATTTAGGACTGTTAAAACTACTCCTACAGCATTGTTTTATTTATTTATTTATTTATTTATGAGATTTTTTTCATGGAATATTTACCATATGTGTGATTCAATTATAGTCTTCAATTATGCAATGAAATGCAAGCTCAGTCTCTTCACTTTTAAATGTACCCTTGGAACATCAGGACCTCCAAGGAATCACTTTACACAGTGAAAGGCTGAAACTGCAGAATTCAAGAGCCAGTCGTCATAGGTTCTGGAAGAAGATAAGCATAGTTCAGTTATCGTGATTTTTCTATCAGGTTGCCAACTGGTACTTCTGCTGGTGTTAGGAGCCTCTGAATGAAATTAGGCCCTTGTTTGCTAGGCTTATGCACAGAAAATAAAAACAAACAAACAAACAAAATATTCCAAACGCATGCACAACTGTTAACTATTGACAAATGCTGCTTTGATCATTACATACGGTTATAAAATGCAATACAATATTTCATAATGCAATGCCATATTTCCTATAGAAGGAAAGCATAAGGAAATGAGACTAAAAAGGCTTTTAGACCCTCTCCTATTAGCAGAGTCTACTGAGGTGTACACTTTCTGGGTGGGTCCTGAAACACTGAGATGAACCTGCAGAATAAAGTAGATCTACGTCTACCTATCTAATAAAGGTTACTAAAAGGTGCACCAGGTTGCAACTGCTGAGCTATTTAAATTATCACTATAGCTGACTATTAAGCATATTTAAGAAATTCATTAAATTATATAATTCATAGTATATAAAGGTACTTTCTAGGTCTATTTTGGCTTGCTTATGTTTTAAATTCTTACGTTATTGTTGCTTTAAATCCAGATTGGTTGGTTTAGTTCCTTCTGCTAACTTCTTCCTTCTAACTTCTAGACAAATCTTTATTTCTAGGTCTGAAAACAGCCTATAAATTCAGTCTTTAACTGACTTCTGATCAGTTGGTATCAGGCTTCTGGTCATCTGCTGGGGGACACAGACCGGCATGAAAATGGGACATGACAGGCCACAACATGACAGGACACGATATGGCACACCAGTTCACCTGGCAAGCTGGAAAAGATCTGAGACCTAATCAGGTAACAGAGCACATGAATAATCATTTCTTTCTTGTCTGTTTTGAATTTCATTTTTTTTGACAGGCTCTATTTTTTGTCCACCCTTTCCTACCTTTTCTATAGTGATTGATTCCACAGCCATCTATCATACCTCCTTCCCCAAGTCACCCTTTTTCAGTTTGAAGAGTCCTAATGTTTTGGGTCATTCCTACAAAGTAACCGTTTCCCAGCTGGAATAATTTTCAAGTCTGCCTTGAACCTTTGTCACTTTCAGTATATTATTTCTGAGAGAATTAAGTGCATTGACAACGTGTTGAAACCATATATATATTTTTAACCTATGATAAATTGGATTCATTTTTGCATAGGTCTTATTTCTGTCATGGGCCTGTTTTAGAAAGAACTCGATCAGATAAAAATGAGAAGTTTTGCAGATTCTGAACAAGACCTGCCTAATTTACTATCTGCTGTATACAGCATTAATTCCTATTTCTAACTGGCTTTCATTTATGTGGTTAATGGGTACAATAAGGGCTTCAACTATCTGCACATTTCCCCAGACAGATATATTCATCACATGACAAAGTATTCCAGAAGTCTTCTGATGTTGATATAACATTTTCTGCCTAAAACAATGGCAGAAATGCAATATACTCATTGAAAGTTTTGCAGTGATTTAGGATTGAAAAAAAAAAAAAAATCCATGTATAGATTTTGATTATTTTAGCTGTAATTTTATAACATCTCATAAATATCTAATAGGCATCACTATCAGAAAAGAACACTTCCATTTGTCAAGTGTATTAAGAATTATACTTTTAAATTGCTTATATCAAACAAGTGGCAAAAGAGAGCCTATCTTAATACAAAAAAAATCATAATTTGTTTCTTTGCTTGATAGGAAGTGAAATTACACTCATTACACTCATGCAAGTGTTGTCATTAACTGCAGTCAAGCTGCACAATAAATATGAATTCTTACAGCATACTTTTAAAACCCTTTGTTTTCCTAGGATACATTTACAATTGTTTTCATATCAATTAGTTTTTGAAAACATTAGATAGCAAATCTTTTTTTAAATATATCACAAGTCATGTTACTTTTATTCAAATTTAGAAGTAAAAATATTGTTCTTCATGCAGAAATTATAAAAACATTTTCTGAAATCTCCTATTAATTAGCAACATATAGAATATGGCATAAATATGGTTGTTATCATATCAATGCATATTGACATTTTTAATATCCGCATTAGTTACAATTATATTGCTACACACATGAAACATCTACAGTTTAATGCAACTTCACACATACTTATATTCTGTTAATACCTACATCTTAAATTGAGTATAATTTAATAGTGTAGCAGACTAGTTAAGTCTCTTGCATTAAATCCAGAAAATACAGACTCTTTGACTAAGGTCTTTCTTTAATCTGAAGATTGACTGCAATGACTGTAAAAACTGACTGGGTATGAATTTCAATGAACCAGCCTGACTGATGTATTGGGTGTAGCATCCGAGTCAGGTTATAGAGGAGAAATACCAAAAGAATCATTCAGGTATGGGAAGACAGGATCAGGAAAGTCAAAGCTCACTGGAACTGAAATGAGAAACCTGAAGGGGAGCAGGAAGAGCTTATATTGACACATTGGCACAGAAAAATGAGAATTTGATGAAGGAAAATGTGAGGTCCTAATCAGTGAGGCAGGGAATCCTAGGGATGAAGGACATGGAAGAGACTGAATCATGCTCTGATGTTTTTCCCTCATTTTTTTACTAGTAACTTCTTACAGGTTTCTTATCTTAATGGAAGACTTTGAGGAGTGAAGTACTACTCATATAAGAGGAAGACTGAGTTAGGGACAGCTTAAGCAAAACACATCTCCAAGAGACTTCAAGAGACAATTCCAAGAGACCAGCGGGACACATTAGAAGGCACTGAGGGAGCTGACTGATGGCACTCGGAGGTCAATATCTGTGGTCTTTGAAAGATTTGACAATTGGGGAAGAACCCTTATGACTGGTATAAAGCCCCAAGAGATGCCTCAATGTCATTTCCATCTCTGAAAAGAGTAAAAGGATGATCTAGGCAATGGCAGGCCAGTCAGCCTCTGCTCATTTCCCAGGAAAATTATGGAGCCATTTCTAGCCATATGAAGGACAAAAGCTGATTGGTAACAACCAGAACAGATTCATCAAAGGCCAATCATCTGAAATAACTGGGTTTGTGGAAAAGGAACAAGTTTTGTTTTTTTTTTTTTTCTTTTTATAACAAGGCTTTTAATGTGATGTCTCATTATATATTTGAAGCAAAATTGAAAATTGTATTGGATGGATGGGTTGCCAGCTGGGTGGAAAACTGATGATCATCAGGTCAAAAGAGTAATCGTCCATAGTTTGAAGTCCCCTTGGGTGGCTGATTGTTTACTAGTGGGATTCATCAGAGCAATTTTATCTGGTGAAAGGTGTAAAGTGTCCACCTTCAGCCATATCTCCTAAAAGAAACAGGTACTGTCTGCCAGTCTGATATATATCTTGGATAACCTACAAGCCTCACATGGCACTTCTCACCTTAGGTTTATGGAACTGAATCATGCTCACACATCCATCACTCCTTCAGACCAAAGTTTCCCATCTCTTTTCAAAGATAAATTCCAAACCTAAGCATTTCAGGTGTCTGAAGTCATCTTTGGTATAGGTGATTTTCTTGCGTTATTTGGAATCCATTACCAGCAACAAGGAATTGGTTGTTAAACTTTTCCATCTTAAAAACACCCCAAAAAAGGTCAAGAGCACATCATAAAACTAATAGTAGATGAAGTAACAATTATTTGGTCTAGCTGTGCAGTAGTGGAGAGTACCACACAGTCAGGCACCTTTCATCACATTAAGTGGCTGTGAAAGCACTGCCAAGTAAACAGGCATATAATTTGGTATCTTTATCTAATCTCTTCCAAGGAATATGCACCTGCTTCTCATAATATGTTAATGATAATAGATCATTTTGTCCCCTCTTTCCCCTATTCTTAAATGAGTTTTTAGTCTCACCTTGATCTGTAAGAAGCTGAATGATAAGTAATTCTAACTTCTGCTTGGGATTGGAGTATGTAAAAGAGTACCAGAATACCAGAAATACCAGAAACCTCATTTGTAGGACTGAAATCTTTGCTAGTTTAACACAGTGGAACTTTTGATAAAAGTTAAGTTCATTTGTACTAGAAAGATATGTGTGTGTGTGTGTATATATATATATATATACATATATATATATATACATACATACATACATATAAAAAGATGGGATTCATCTCAATTAACATGAGGCTCCACTCATCTGCTTTATGATGGCCACAAGACAGCTGCCAGTTTCTGAGCTGTGTGTTCTGGCTTGCTCTGTAGTCAGTGAAGAATAATAAGTCATCATCTACCTGAACCACTTTAAAGCCATCAACATCAGTATGGAATAACTAAGATTTTGAAGAATCTATTTCTTTATTTTGTCTGTAAAGAGAGAGATAGAAAAAAAAAAAATAAAAGAGGTTTGCTTATGTTTCTTAACATTTCAGAAACCTTAGTTTATATGAGATACCTGTATGGAAGACCAATGATTTTTTGCAGCAGCAGTTGTAGTCTAGACAAGATACTCATAGGTAACCTAAAGGACACTAGATGTCTACTGAATCTCATCACAGATGATAAATGTAAGCATCTATTTTAAACTCTTTTTTTTAAGCTCCTCAGAAGTTCCTCCAGGGAACAATGGGTGCTCAATATATATGAAATGAATCCGAAACTATTTATTTATGCTCTCTATTGACTATAGAGAAAACCTACAACATTAGCTGAGATATTTTCTTCTGATTTTTCTAAAGTTATATTTAGATTAAATTAATTCAATATATGCAATGAACTCCCCATGGAGCAAAAGACACACTTCATCATTTCCTCTAGGAATAGCAAACATTTTCTTATTCATCTTTAGCAAATGTGTACCAATAGAATCACAGAATCATAGAATTCATACAATTATTAAGGTTGGGAGGGACCTCTAGAGATCATCTAGTCCAACCTCGCGACACATGCAGGGTCATCTAGAGCATGTGGCACAGGACTGTGTCCAAGTGGGTTTGGAAGATCTCCAGAGAAGGAGACTCCACAACCTCTCTGGGCAACCTGTTCCAGGGCTCTGTCACCCTCACTGTCAAGAAATTTTTCCTTAAGTTCCTGTGGAACTTTTGGTGTTTCAGTTTGTGACCATTTCCTCTGGTTCTATGGGTGGCCACGAGTGAAAAGAGGCAGCCCCATCCTCCTCCCTCCTTTGAGGTATTTATATACACTGACTAGATCCCCTCTCAGCCTTCTCTTCTCCAGGCTGAACAGGCCCAGCTCTCTCAGCCTTTCCTCATAGGGCAGATGTTCCAGACCCCTGATCATCCTTGTAACCCTGCACTGGACTCTCTCCAGTAGATCCACATCCCTCTGGAACTGGGGAGCCCAGAATTGGACACAGTATTCCAGATGTGGCCTCACCAGGGCTGAGTAGAGGGGCAGGATCACCTCCCTCGACCTGCTGGAGACGATGCTCTTCTTAAGGCACCCCAGGGTCCCATTGGCCTTCTTGACCACAAGGGCACACTGCTGCCTCATTGCCAACTTGTTGTCCACCATGACGCCCAGGTCCCTCTCTGCAGTGCTGCTCTCCAGAAGGTCAGTCCCCAGCCTGTACTGGTGTCTGCAGTTATTCCTTCCCAGGTGCAGGACCTTACACTTGGCCTTGTTAAATTTCATAGGGTTTCTCACCACCCACTTGTCCAGTCTGTCCAGGTCCCTCTGGATAGCAGCGCAGCCCTCTGGGCCATCAGCTACTCCTCTCAGTTTGGTATCATCAGCAGACTTGCTGAGGGAGCACTCTGTGCCTTCATCCAGGTCACTGATGAATAAATTGAACAGGGCTGGATCGAGGACTGACCCCTGGGGGACACCCTAACTACAGGCCTCCAACTAGACTCTGTACCGCTGATCACAACCCTCTGGGCTCTGCCATCCAGGCAGTTCTCAACCCACCTCACTGTCCACTCATCTAACCCACATTTCTGGAGCTTGCCCAAGAGGATGTTGTCACGGATGGTGTCAAAAGCCTTTGTGAAGTCCAGATAGAGGACATGCACTGCTCTCCCCTCATCCATCCAGCCAGTCATTCCATCATAGAAGGCTATAAAGTTAGTCAAGCATGACTTCTCCTTGGTGAATCCATGCTGACTACTCCTAAGTGCCTTTTTATCCTCCACATGTTTGGAGACAACAGCCAGAATGAGCTGTTCCATCACCTTTCCAGGAATGGAGGTAAGGCTCACTAGCCTGTAGTTGCCTGGGTCCTCCCTGTTGCCATTTTTGAAGACCAGTGTGACATTGGCTTTATTCCAGTCCTCCAGCACCTCCCCCATTCTCCAGGACCTTTCAAAGATGATGGAGAGCGGCTTAGCAATAACATCCGCCAGCTCATACAGCACTCTTGGGTGCACCCCATCAGGGCCCATGGATTTGTGGATGTTAAGTTTCCCTAAGTGCTCTCTGACCCAATCTTCCTCTACCCAGGGCAAGTGTTCCTCTCTCCAGGCACTTTTCTTGTTTCTAAGGTCTGGGATTCCAGATGGCTTCCCTTGGAAGCACAGAGGCAAATAAGGCATTCAGTAACTCTGCTCTTTCTGTGCCTTTTGTAACCAGGGCACCCACCCTGTTCACCAGTGGACCCATGTTTTCCCTAATCTTCCTTTTGCCATTGATATATTTGAAAAAGCTCTTGTTATTTTTAACATCCCTTGCCAGATTTAATTCCAGTTATGCCTTAGCTTTCCTTGTCACTTCCCTGAATTCCCTGACAACATTCCTATACTCCTCCCAAGGAGCCTGATCTTTTTTCCACTTTCTGTATACTGCTTTTTTCTGTTTGAGTTTTGCCAGCAGCTCCTTGCTCATTCACGCAAGCCTCCTGCCCTCACTGCCTGACTTCTTACTCAAAGGGAGGCACTGCTCCTGGGCATGGAGGAAGTGCTGCTTGAATACTAACCAGCTCTCTTGGGCCCCCTCTTCCTTCCAGAGCCCCATCCCATGGGATACTTCCGAGTAGATCTCTGAAGAGGCCAAAATTGGCCCTCCTGAAGTCCAGGGTTGCGAGGCTACTTACAGCCCTGCTTCCTCCTTGTTGGATCCTGAACTCCACCAGCTCATGATCACTGCAGCTGACGCTACCCCCCACCTTCTCATCTCCAACCATCCCCTCTCTATTTGTTAGTATCAGATCCAGTAGCCCACCTCTCCCTGTTGGCTCCTCCGCAAGCTGTGCTAAAAAGCTATCATCGTCTGTGGAAGAATTGCTCGAAAAGGGGAAACTTAGAGAAAAACTAGGGCCTAACAGAAGTTTTGGCATTACAGGGGCTTGTTGTGCAAACACAGTTGCCACTTCCTGGATGGTTGGTAGGCCCAGACTCTGATCCTCCACAGTTCCCTAGGCAACACAATCTGCCCTCCTTGCAGCTGCAGAGAGGAGTAACGGAGGATGGAGCGGAGTGAAGGCACCGCAGCCAAACTCTGTTGCACTCCCTGTGCTGGGCGGTTGATAAGCCGCACAGTAGCTGTCCAATGGGAGATATACAATAACATGTCTGGTGCTGAGCCAGCAAGGGTGGCAAATCACTCCTTTTGGATGAACTTTGCTTGAACTTTGCTCATTATAAGCTCATTATAATGTCAAAACACACCTCCATCCCAAAAGTTACCCGCCTCTGAGGTACAAGCACTCCTCACTGAGCATGCGCTCTAGATTTTTGATTGACTGTACCTTTAAATGAAAGTGAGAAACTTTTGCATCAATCAATAACAATATTAGGTATGACTATAGTCACTCAAGCTCCACCTGAATGTAAAGAAAAGTATAAAAGGTGAACTACGGAGAAGAAGGATGAGGAAGGAAGACTCCATCGTAACTCTGGAGTCTGTTGACGGGCTGATCCCCCTTTCCTCCTCTCGGGTCAGGACACTGCCTGAGGAGACTCAGAAGTGAGGAAGGAAGACTCCGTCATAAATTTTGGATTAGTCGATGGGCTGATCCCCCTTTCCTCCCCTACGGTTGGGACGCTGCTTGAGGAGACTGAGAAGTGAGGAGGGTAGATTCCATCATAAATCCTGGGTCAGTTGACAGGCTGGTCCCACTTTCCTCCCCTTCGGGTTGGGATGCCGCCTGAGGAGACTTGAGACTGAGAGCCCTCCCCCATCTTCTGGGGTGAGTGATGATTGCACATTCGTACATCAGAGCTAGCAAAAAACCCCACGCTGTAGTACAGAATTTCCTGTACTGACATCCGAAACCTGCTTTATAAATGTTGCTTTTGAATAAATCATGCTGTTCGTGAACTCGGCTACTTGTTTGAGGGGGTGATCGGACCTACAGTGGGCAGACCTTCGTGACTCCGATACTGCCAGAGTCAAGCTTATGGTTGATCACACTATTTGGGAACTCGATTCGCTCCTAGGAAAGCGATCGCACCTACGGTCAGCAGACTGTTCATGAATCTGATATTGTCAGAGTCAGGCGTATATTACTAACACAGTCTTTGATATCTCCTTCCCCCCCCACCACCACGGCTTTCAAACTGCAACGTCAACATACTGTAGAAACCTGTAGGACTCTTTATGCCTGGCTGTGTTGTCTTTCCAGTTGATGTCAGGGTGGTTGCAGTCCCCCATGAGAATCAGGGCCTGTGACCATGAGGCTACTTCCAGCTGTCTGTAGAAGGCCCCATCAACTTCCTCATCCTGATCAGGTGGCCTGTAGCAAACATCTACCACAGTTTCTCCCACATTAGTCTGCCCTCTAAACCTTACCCGAAAGCTCTCAACTCACTCGTCATCCACCCCCAGTTTGAGTTCTGTGCATTCCAGTTCGTCTCTCACATAAAGAGCAACTCCACCACCTTGCTTTCGCAGCCTGTCCTTCCTAAAAAGCACATATTCTTCCATGACAGCGCTCCAGTCGTGTGAGCTATCTCACCATGTCTCTGTAATTCCAATGAGATCATGAT
>VZSV01000436.1:47587-61638 GCA_013398735.1 Nothocercus julius
TTTTTTCCATGCAGATTTCTCCTGTTTTATTTTGGCTAAGTCATTTATTGAATTATTTATTTAATTATGTAATTACTGTGCTGTTATTATTTAAAGAAAAAATGCAATTATGTATTCAATTATTTCAAAGAAAATTCAGTTATATAGTAAAACATTGTTTGCATTTACTTATTGAATATAACTATAATCAGGTTTTTTTTTGTTTTGCTTTGTTTTTCCAAATATAGCTATCTGAAGTTCATAAGACGCTTCAAACAGAAAGCTGCTTACTACAGATCATTACATGAATAGTCTTCACAAAATCATGCATATATAACTTTGAGTGGCTTAATAGTTGGTAAACTAAAAAGTGATAGGATAAGCCATATTTTGCATGTGCTACCTGCATCTAGTGCCATAATTTACTTACATAAATATATATATATATAAAAAGAGGTTAAAGCACTGGTTTATAATTTCTAAATCATTATGGAAATTTAATACTTCCCCCTTATTTGATAAAATAAGGTTTAAGGTTTGTTTTCTTCCACAATTATATTGGTGTAAAAGCTCAAGATGAACAGTTTTTTGGGTGCTGATATGACCCTTCCTGTCAGCAGGTCTGTGGCTGCTGGCACCCACAGCCCCAGCATTATGCACAGGCAGGGCAGCCACCTCACTGCAGCGGGATGGCAGCCTGGGGCAGTATGGGGATCCTCCACAGGGTACACACACAGGCGTGTCTGTGAGCAACTGTGTAAGTGTGTGTTAATGTTTCTTGGCATTGCACAAGGGTGTTCAGAAATGTATAGGTATTTATTGTAAGTGTCTGATATTGTGGCTTATCTGTCATATTGCTGATATCCTGAATGTATAGTACACTCATTGTCAATTAGTTGCATGTCACTAATGAATCAATAAACTGCTTCTGTCCTTTTTTTATTTATACTAGATGAACTGAGCAGGTTGTCACCTCAAAGAGCTGTTTTTGAAATGCTTTGATAAAGCAGCAATTCCCAGAAAGTGCTCAGTATTCACACTCTAAAAATGCAATATCTTAATGGCCAGGTTGGGTACAGGCACACTGATTACAGAAGTTGGGAACTGAATGAGAACACTGGGCCCTGATTGTTCAAACTGTTTAATTAACATCCACTGCCTAGCCATGTTTTTGGACGGCTACGACAAGCTCTCTCCAAGACCGATCAACACAAGAAACCTAACAGGATATGGAAGCAATCCAGTACATGCTAGTTGGCTTCAGAATCTGGGACTGGTTCCTCACACATTGTTTATTTAGCAGTATAGAGATAGACGTTGGTAATTTAAAAATAGAGCCATCTATCTATGTAGACATTCCTGAAAAACCTAGAGAGGAATTTCCATATTGACAGCAGTTCTTGTAGGAAAGATACTTATATGTCTCCTTTTTGCTCATTCATGTCTTTTACATCCTTTTATTTAATGCATACACCTAGCAGGTGATGAAATAAGAAGCAGAGAACTGTATGTTGTTTGTTTGAAGACTGCACAGGAAGCCTTTCACAGACAAGAGAATGTGGGAATTCTTTGTCTATATCTGTCCAATAGGCATACTCAAAGTATACCTTTGTTTTAGATAATTGACTTTGGGCTTGAAAAAAACTAAAGAATTATAATCTTTTCTTGGATCAAACATATTTTATAATCCATCTTCTTTACTCATTACCACAAGAAGAGTGAAGCAATATCAAGCTCTTATGCCAGTGCTGTTTTTCCATTCTGCCTTTCTTGTTTTTCCACAAGCCTTTGCCCTTCTTTTTATTCATATTGATGCAATACAGCCAATGAATACTGTTAAAAAAAATACTCTCTTCATATGGAGATGTAGCTCCTGTTTTTGTATTTATAGTTTTATATCTAGTGAAGTGCCATGAAACTATGATTTCCATCACTTCCGGTAACTTAGCATGCACTTAACCTCGCTAAAAATGAACAGAAATAGAAATATGTATCCCTTCTCTATTCATCTTTTTCAGTGATCATAAAGATTTCACTTGAATCTGAACCAAAAATTTCTAACATCCTAATATCTTCCATGAGGGAAAGTAACATCTAAGTAAATGGATCTAATTTCCATAAATTATTTACTGTGAAGGTTATCAGTTCAAAAGGCTGTCTGCTACCCAAAGGGGAACTTACACTATCAAAATAGTGTATTTTCCAATGTGTATTTCCTAATTCAAGGAAAGGAATCATTTACAAAGCAATAGTCCTAGGAATGTTGATATCTAGTGGCATCTGATTTTGTAAAGGCATTCTGAGTGAAGGTGCTCAGTTCGTTTACCTATAGGTAGGTGCCTAGTGCCGTTCATCACGTCCTACGGTATTTTGCTCAGTATCCGTATACTGCTCCAACTTAGATGTGGGCTATATCTGTCAATGTGGCACAGATGTCTTAGATACCCTTCAAGCTTCTATGGCACTAAATGACTATTCTTCTGTCATTAAGTTGAATCACTAGTCAGTACAGCCAGTGGAGTTTAGGGAGCTCTGTGGATTGGCTTTATGCATGTGTCTAATTTGGAGTGTGCTAAATACGGTTCTCAGTGCACTGACTGCCTTGATTAGATCTCCACTGATCTATAATATTGGAGGTTAGACTTCCATCTGCATAGTATATAGCATAGAGAGCATCTGCACAGCAGAGACCTAACCTTAGCTATCTGCAGCTAAAGATAATTCTTACCTGAGAAGCCAAACCTCTAAGATGGCATGCAAATGTCATGGTGGAGCAGTGTGCTTAGATCATGGTCAACAGTAGATGACCAGAGGATAGAATAGGATCAAGAATCAGTAGCCCAGATTAACAAGGCAGAAAGCAGGGAAAAGGGAGAAAATACAGTATACCATAGACAAGTGGAACATTTTAAGTCTAAGATTTTAACAATCATTCTTTAATAACTTGACTGAGATAAGCTGGTTTTCCTGATCTCCATTGTCCAGGCTGACTCCAATAAGGTGTGACAGCTGCCTCTTTTTGTCAGTCACAGGTGATTCTTCATACACAGCAAACATCTGTGCATAATCTTATGTTGAAGGTGTTTTACAGACACTCAAAATATTTATTAAAGAGATAACTACTTTAATGGACTCTTGGAAAAAAAAAAAAAAAAAAAAAAAAAAAAAGACAGGTAACAAGCCTTTGAGGAATCAGATCTCCCAAACAGATTGGTTGAAGCAGAATCTTCAGCTGGTTTGGTAGGACTCTCCACACCACCGCTTTTCTCAGTTTTTATAATCCCCTTGGCTGTAGTCCTACATGACCATTCCAGCACGTGAATAATTCATTGCTATTGCTACATCTTAACTACATAAAACCCATCTGCTAAATATCTTAATGACTTACAAAAGGTTGTCCTAAATGACCGTTCCTTGGAGAACATTTTTTGCCTGCTCTGTACAAATATCTTAGGCATGCACCATTTGATCACTCTGCAGCACAAACCACTGAGGAGACTCTTTGTGACACTCCACCCATGATGTTAATTAACACATTTTGGCATACAAATTGGACTAGGCGCAGAAGGAGCTGCATAGGGAATTTCTAGA
This sequence comes from Nothocercus julius, assembly GCA_013398735.1. NCBI lineage: Eukaryota > Metazoa > Chordata > Aves > Tinamiformes > Tinamidae > Nothocercus > Nothocercus julius. Next base: position 51,158 of record VZSV01000436.1, read on the forward strand.
ATAATCCGTAATTCCCACCAGGCAGGATGCTGCAATGATCAACCAAATACTCCATTGTGAAAGTGGCTAGGAGTTCATTTAAGCACCTACTTTCAAATCACTCCATTGTCTCAAACTTACTGATTTCTCTTTTAATCTCATCACTGCAGAGAATTGCCTAGGGAGTTCTGGACCACCCCGAGAATTAGTTACATCAATGCACAGGTTGTATATATAGGTACAGTCCTGATTTCCAGGTATACCACAGTTATAACTGTAATGCAAACTTGATATTCAAACCTACATGTCACATCTAAGTCCCACAGTTTTGCTCACAAAGAGTGGGTCAACTGTGACAGAAACTGTTTGCACAGTTGTGACGGTAATAAGAGCTTTGTCTTAAAAATCAAATTATACATTCTGTCATATCTAAGAAGAAATGCACTTAATAATATATCTCTGTAGTCAAGACACCTGAGGGAAGTCTGTCCAAACACCTTATTGAAACTTGGCAAAACTAAATGTCTTTCAAATTCTATTTGAATCCTTGTTCTAAAATTTAAGGATGTTAGGAAAAATAGATAAATAATATCATCATGCAAATCTAAAAGTAATTAAGAATAAGTGGCAGAGCTAATTTATGAATATCTGTAATTTTCTTATTCTTGTTTTTCTTTGTTTTTTCCTAGGGAAAAAAAAAAAAAAAGTGCTTTTACCTCTTTATTCCTCATGCCTGGCTATTCCAACCTGGCATAAGAACTTAGAAGAAAAATAAGTTTTACTGATTGCTACACCTACAACAGTAGTTATAGATGTGGTAAATGTGCTCTAAAATGTTTTTTAAAGCAAAACCAACTTTATTTGAGGATGAAAATCCTGGTTTTGAAAATGGTCCTGAATTCCTGAGGCAAAAATATCTATATGAGTATCATAGGCTATTTAAAGTATTTTTAAAGGAACGATTTTTATATAAATATATATAAAATATGTTCTCGGTCAGAACATTTTAGAAGCATTCCTGTCTCATTCACAGTCGACTTTTGACATATACTGAAAACTTCAAACTATCCTAGGCCATACCATCTACTTTCAGAAGACTGCTTGTTTATTTAGTATATATCCTTTTGCCTCTTTTCAGTGAGTGCGTTTTTTGTTTGTTTTGTTTTGTTTTCATGTAGCTGCTATCATACACTCCTATGCTTGTTACTTGCAAAGAATAGTTGCTGTATCAGTTCTTTTCCTATACAGTTGCCTTTGACATGCTGTTTTGATTAGCAGCTATTAGAAAGGATATGAGGATAAGGTACTGTTTAGAGAAATGAATGGTTTCAGAAAGTTGTCATCCACTTCAAACACTTTCTACAGAACCAAAAGCATTTTCACTGTGCAAAGGAAATTATTTGAAAGTAGTTCTCACTATTACTTTTTTTTTTCTCTCCTGTTTTGAACCTTATCTTGCTTTTCTTCTGTCACTTCTATTAAATGGATAAAAAGAATGGAAAAGTAGGGATTGAACACTTTTAATTCTGTCCTTCCGTCGGAATCACAGTCTCTCACAGTGCTGTCTGTAACTGTAAGCCTCCAAGGCTGCTATGACTGTGACGTTCTTATTTACTCTTTATACATTTCATTTTAAATGTTAGCTTTCCCTGAGAAAATAGCTCCTGTGGTCAGAATGACAAATTTGCACTGAATTTCAACTCTTGTTCTTTACCTGTTAAATGTAAAATGCTTAATTAAGTGTACTGAAGTACAGTGTGCATGAAAATAACAAGAAAACTGTCAGAAATGGCATAATAAATTAGTATTTTTTAGACTGATATAGTCTTGGAAAATTCTAAGATTTGTATGAGAATCCAACGCTTCATATGCTAGTTCTTATTCAAAATCTCTATCAAGTTTTATTTCATATTGAATTAGTGATACATTTTCTAGATGCTCATTGCCAAAATATATTTATTGTTGAACAAGAAAGATGATAGAATTAATCTCATTTCCTTAAAAGATCTAATAACTTTCTATCCAAGCTGGTCAAGTAGATTTCCCTTTATAATTTGTGGAGAAAAAGAGACATTGCCTGGAGGCAATTCATCCTTTCTAGAGCATGAGAAGTTTAAGATAAGTAGATTATTTACCCTTCTTACATATCTCTTTTCCCCCATTAAATAAAATGGAAATCTAGATAGCTAGATTAAACAGCTGCTCAATGTGAAAGGCTAAATGATATTCATCAATACAAAGTACTACATACATCAATTTTGGAAACGGATGAAAATGTTTAGGTCTCCAAAGAGGGACTTAGACGCTGCAGTTATAAGCATGATGGGCTTATTTTAGGGACCTGTTACTGAAGGAAATTGGAAATTCCAATTCTAAAATGTCCATAGAGTGCCAGAAGAGAACTTTTCACTTCTGAATATGTTTTCCATGGCGCACTGAACCAAAAGCCAAATGGAGCTAAAGAAATGCTCAGAATAGATGTGAACACAGTAAAACAGAAGTAAACACTAAACCTGCATAGGCTTATGAATGAATAACAAATTCATTTATTTCAACAGTTAATTCAACTATAGTAGCATACAGTAGCAGGACTCCAAAATGATATTTATGCTAGCTTTTCTTCCCTCCATCATTTTAGATTTTCTTATACCACTGAATATATTTAAATCTACTTGTTTCTTCGCTATATATATCCTAAAATAGTCTCAGGGGAATTTATTTACTTAGGATTTTCTGTTAGTCTTTTTTTTTTTTAGTCTTAGTACTCTGAGCATTTGCCAGAGACTAGCAATGCTTTTCCTTTATATACTTATCTTTCTGTTCCAGGAAATTCTATTACATTTCCAGAATATATATCATGCCTTTCATTATAAAATAAGAGAAAAATAATCTTGTTATTTTATTTTAATAAAATCTGATAATTTCTTTGAAATCAATATTGTCTATTTGTTATGGCACAGCTAATTCTGTTGAATTACAGTTTTTGATGTGTAATTTAAAATGTAGCATTTACATAACTCCTTAATATTAATTAATTTTAATTTGAGTTAACAAATCATCTCAAGTACACATTCGTATCCACTATTTTTATATCATTAGATTTTTTTCAGCAAATATATTTGTTGCTGCATAACATGCAAGATGTTTTTATATATGAGCTATATATGATATATAGAGCTATAAAATATTACATATTAAATTTGATACATGATACATATCTTCCTGATGCACATTTCTACCAATGCATCCAGTCCTATTCCTTTGCTTCCCAAAATTCATTTTCTACCTGATGCAATAAGCTGTTATATATCTTTCTGATGTTTGTCCAATATGTGCCTTTGTTTTATGTGACATTATTACATTTGAACTGATATATTTAAATATTCAGCTTTCAGAAAAAAAAAAAAAAAAAACAATAAAGCCCTATGTTTTATGGTACTCGGGTTTTCAGCATTACTCAGGAGTTCATGACTCTAAAAAAAATTAAAAAAAAAAAAATCTATAGATGATTGTGGGAAGATAATATCCGTTACTGCCAGTTCAGTCTTAGTTACATCTGTATTTCTTATCAAATAGTTCTTTTTCAGCATAGTTCTTTATAGTCTTCTCCATGCTGATAGTTATAAATTACTTACTATTGTGATAAACCTTTGCAAATTCTTCTTAATGTCTCTTAAACTTTTCTTTTTTTAATCCTATAATTAATAATCTACATTCTGTTTTAAAGAAAATTTCAATTTATGAGATGAAAGGTTTTTTTGTTCATTTGCAACTGACAGTTCGGATTATTAATAATAATAATAATGGTTTGCTTCACCTACTTTTTTTTTTTTCACTTTTTGTTTCATTTTATAGAAATACTGTGTCCCCCTTAACCTTTATTTTATCTGCTATATGATTTTTTCTGCAGCTTCTTTTTGGTCTCATTGGCAAATACTCATTTTCTATGTAGCTTTTTTTTTTTTTTTTTAATTCGCTTTCCCACAGACATCTTAGTCCTGAAGAAGTGCAGATTTGCTCATGAGATGTGACATATATATTTTTTATTTAATTTCTTAATTTTCCACTAGCCACCTCTAGATGTTTTCTTTTAAACTGGTACAGAGTCTAGATCAAATTTGATCAAATAAAGATATTTATATTTGCAGATACCTAAAATTAGGTGAAATTAATTCCATTCCAAACATTAGTCTTCTAATATTAGTTTCCTTCTTTTCCATTGTTGCCTACAGGGTGTTCACTCTTGGTTATTGTCGTAGAGACCTAAATATGTCATAAAAACTCTGTGGGAATGGTACTATATATATATTTATATATATGTATATATGTATATATATATATATAACATGTTATATATATGCATTTATATAAAATAGACTTTTATATAGTTTACAAAAAGGAAAGGAAAACCCTTCTGTTTTCTTCTTTTCTTTTATTTGAATGGAAGGATTTGGTGTGGTATATTTTAGTGTTTACAAACTAATTGCATTCATCAATATATCAGTACATCAGTACAATACATTTTTTTGTTCTGTAAAAAATAGTTTTGATGAGTATGCGTAATAAATTTTGGTTATGGCACAAATTGGATATGGCAAGTCTGTTCTGTTTCAATGTTCAGAATATCTTTAGGCTGTCAGTCACATTTAAAATTGAAAATAATGCATCTTATTTTATTCTCTCTCAAAACAACTATCATTGCAGAACTAAAGATAATGAGGCAGATGAAAAGAAATTGCAAACTAAGCTTTACTTTATTAAGTTAGCAAACCATCCAAGGGCTTGCACCACTTTTATACTGCTATCCATGGCTGATTAAGTAATATTTTATGTCTCTTAACAGGCAGCTTCATCCCTTGCCTAATATTATTGTATGCAGGACACTAGAGATAAGCTTTCCATGAACTTTGAAAAATCAGAATAGCTAAGTTGCTATTTTACAATCTTTCCCTAATGAGTCAGCTCATCTTGACATCCTGTTGAATATAATATTCAAAGAATATGAAAAGTATAAGCAGTGAGAATATAATCAATATAAGATTTTTTAAAAGAATCTAAAAGCATTTTCTACCTGTGTTCTTACTCCTGTCACATCTTACAAAACCTCTCTCCTATCAGACTGCAGCTGCAGTCATGATCAAAGGAGCATCCAGGTAAGGCCCTCAGCTTCCCTAAAGGTATGTTAAAGACTGAATGTTTTCAGAAAGACTTTAGTGCAGTATTTAGCTCTTGGAGCAACCAGATCAGTATCCCAGATTATGAGCAAGTTTTTATTTGCAGTTTAGGAACAGAGTGGGCACAGAGTAGCTTATTGTATCCTCACAAGCAGCCAAAGACTGACAACTTCCCTCTTTCCTCCTCTTCAGATATGTCCAGTCAACAAAGGGTTGCAAAGTGACTTCTCTCAGTGAACTCATCTCAGCCTTCAAAGCAACATTTACTGGTGATATGGAGAGCCTCAGTATCAACTGTTTTGTTGTTCTGATACTTGTTCTGTTCTGTTGTTTTTTCGTGCCATGTGACTACTGGATGTAGTCTGTACGTTAACATCAAGAATGTTTGATCTACTTATTTAACGTCTGCAGCTGCTTACCTATCTAGGTTAGAACTGATGGACCCATACCACCTTCTTCCAGCAAGTTACTATTGCTTCTGAACCAGAAGAGAATGTCTACATGCTCATGACTCTTACATTCTGCAAGTTAAATTGTGTTAAACTATGTCATGTATAAATTAGTATTTTCTTTTGCTTGCTTAAAACATGTTTCCTAACAATACAATGTCATAATTTTCAATTGTTCTATGATGAGAAATGGAAAATAATATTTTTTTTTTCTTGTCTTTGCCGTGTCCTTCATGATCTTTTAAATGTCTGTCCTAGCTCTCTCAGGCATTTCTTTTCTAAGTTATAGGATTATAATCAATGTGTTCTGTAGTAACACAGAAGCTGTTCCGTGGCTTTAGTAATTCTTATTACTACACTAACAACTCACAAGTTTTCTATTTCTTTTTTACTTTTTTTTTTCCACAAAAAAAATCTTTCTGTTATATCTGTAATAACTTTTATGTGCGAATCATAACTTTGTGTTTTTGAAATAGCTTCTTCTGACTTTTTTTTTTTTTTTTGACCACATTTTATATCTTCTTCTGGCACCAAGTTAGATTTGAGAAAGATATACATATTACAGCTAACCACATATTTAATTTCTTCTACAGTTTTGGGGGTAATTATCTTTTCATCTTGATTCTTTGGCACTTTATTTTTTCATTTATTCTAAAAACTTTCTTATTGAAATTCACTTTGAAAACCTGAACATCAGGTGTTTCCCTCTAACCAATATGTTTCAGGTAAGAACTTGAGAACTCATTTCCCCTTGTCTGCAATAAACATCAAAGCATTTTTTTCTTCTTCTTCTTCTATGGCCTTGCTGCTGGCCCTGTGCTGTTATTTTAAACAAAAATCCCCTCTCATCTACACTCATTCTTTGGCAGGTTTCCTGGCACTGTTATATTTTATTGCAGGCTTTTTACATTTAGTAAGTTACTACTTCAATTCTTATTTGTAGTGCCTTTTTGAAACATTACATTACATTAAATGTCCAAAATTTTATGTTTTCTACAACCCCATTTGAACACAGTTTCTGCATTTTGAAGGATGTCTTTTTGTGTCTCATAGGCATCTTCATTCTGCTATTTAAATACTAAAGTCATTTTCTTCCTTTAGGATTTAGTCTTAGCAATATTCAGAGTACGTATACTCTGAATCTCTAATGCATTTTCTTTGAACACTCTCCACTGAGTCTGAAAAAATTTTATACTTTTAGCTTCAGCTCTATGTTTATCACTTCTTTGATTTCGATGTGCTTTCTTTTTCTGATGTTAAATGCTAGTATGAATAATTATTTTGATTTTCTTCGTTCGACAAGAGTATTGAATTTGAGTACATTGTAGCTACAAGTATAGAGAATTGAGTGGATTTTTTATAGTTGCAGAACTTTGTAATAGAACCTGTAAACTACTCTGAAAAAAATACATTTTTTATATTTGTATGTGTAGTATATATATATTATATATAGTAGCTTCTGACTTCTCCTGTTGTGATTTCCTTACTGGTTGACCAAGAAGCAGTCATCTAAGCAATCTACATTTTTTTGTCTGCTTTATAGTCTGATATGACACTTATCTATTTCGCACAGAAATAGAAAAATTCTTCTTTGCAAACTCTACCCCCCTTCCCTCCTTCCTTTCTTCAGTTCCTCTCCCCCTCTCTGAACTCTCAGCTGTATTATGATCAAGAATTAAATCTAATTCCAAAACCAAGATCAAGCAAGAGTTATCCTGTTATATAATAGGCTGTTATAATTTTGTTGAGCTTATCATAATTTATTGAGTTGCAGGAACTGAAAGATCTTCACGAGAAGGACCATTTACTTTGTCCCCCTGCCTCCAAATAAAAGCAAAACAAAACAATGGAATCAGATGATATTGTTTTTAGAGTTACAAACTGAGCTCAGCTTCTGAAATAGTCTCTGAAAATTACTTCAATTTTACTTTGATGTTCATAACTCCCAAAGAGGCTGCAGTTTCTTTGACTGATTATTTAGTTACTTCAGCATTTTATTTTTCTTAGTCTTGCTTTTCCACCCTCAAATTTAAAATTAGAGCAAGAAATATTGAAAAAAAAAAGAATTAGGAGGAAGAGGACAAGGATTATATCATTAATTTATACTGTTAATTTATATAAATAAGAAGCTCTTGAGTCAGTAATGGCAGAAGTGGTGATCACCCAGCAGAATCTCACAATTCCATGGAAAAATAAATAAATAAATATTTTTTTTCTGGGCTATAATCTTTTGTTTGTCAGAGCAATGAGCCAAACAATGTGATTAGAAAGGGAATAAATTCAGTCTGTCTACAGTAGCTGTGAAACCTTTATGCAGTGTCAGAGTAATTACTTCTACTTTTATTTTTTCTGTTTTCTTTAATTAAAAAAAAAAAACCTCAAAATTCATCAGAACTTAGAGACCATCTATGAAGATATAAAAAAATGGGACCAAGATATATAGGGATCTGTTTATGCTATCTTAAATGGCAAAGTGGTTTTATTCCAGGTAAACAATATCTCATTGATTAAACAAGGAAGCAGGAGAATTGTTTGGCACCTTCTGAATCAGGATTGATAGCATGAATATTATCTTCTCACCCTATTCAAGTAGGGTTTTTGTTGTTGTTATCTAGCAAATTACTAATTGATAATCATTTCAATTAATTTACTCCTCCTTGTAATACATAAGAAATCATAGAAGCCTTGTTCAAGAATTATTGGCAATGATGTCTCTTGAGCCTAATTAAAAGCATTCTCTTCTTCCAGGGTCTCCAACATTTTCATACTTCGCAGAATTTGAGAGAATGAACAGTGAGAATTAAAAAACATACAAAAGAACATTTAACAATTGCAACAATAGATTTTTCCTTCATTTTAAGATGAATACTGACATAAGTAATTTCAACATGAAACTTAAGATAAATGAATAAGATGCTGTTTCCCAATTCCTTTAACATACTAATTCCCCCTGCGAGGCCTTGTTCTTTACTTGTGGAAGTGAAAACCAGTCTTCTTTCACAGCTTTATAAATTGTAAACAAAAGTACACATTACGAAGGCATATTTACTCCCTCAGAAAAAGAATTCTGTTGAATTTTAATGATTAAACTTATTTTAAATATAAATAAATCTGAAATGGAATCAAAGCATTAAACACTAGTTTTATATCCTTACCTGTGGCGTGTGTGAGTATTAATACTTTCCATCTTTCTTCAATAGAAATATTTTCAATCTGAAATGCTTCTGAACATCATAGCGCTACATTTCATGATCCTAAGAACACTATGGAGAAGAGTGATTTTCCATGTTCATATTGTCATCAGCATTTATCATAAGCTAAAATGTATTTAGAGCATTTTTTTTCTTTTTGTATTAATTCAACTGGTAAATGTATCAGAAGAGATTCTGGTTCTGATTCCATCTTTCTAACTACTTCTAAACAGCTGTATTAGATTAGCTCTTCATAAGTTCACATCCTGAACTAATGCCCTCCTTTTCTGTACATATTTGAAGATTCTAGTATTTACTTTAATATCTTCTCTTCTAGATTTCTGGACACCCTTAGAAAACCTATGCAGGTTTGGATAATGTCAAGCCTACTTATCTTTTCAGGAAAAAATCTTTGGTCATTTTCTTGTCAAGTCCATAGACACTATCCGTTGTTATACACATTAACTTCACTATGTTGATGCACTGTGAATACACTCATAACCCCTGAGGCTAGTAAAGGGTAAGAAAGGAAGCAGGGAACTCCTAGATTCTGTGGAAGAAAAGTAGAAAAAAAAATGCTCTTTGAGGGGCTGTTGATGGCCAAGTCAAACTTTTTGCCCCAGGATTTTTTGCTTTGTATGGTGAAAATAAGGCTTTCAGAACACAATTTTTTTTATCTGTATTATCTTATTGGACAACAAATTATGAGATGATCATAAATTAAGTTCACAGCAGTGTCTGTGCTGATAGCACCTGCATCATCTGTGAAATTGTAAAACATGTTCCATATTACGGAACTGCAGTCAAGGACTGGAAGTGCTGAGGCACTAAGTGAAAATATTTTGGGACAGAGCTTGCTAAACAGTCTTTTGATTAGGTACTCGAAAGTCTGATATGCTCCAACATATCTCCATACAGTACCTTGGATTGAATGTGTGTTCCCTTGAAGTCATTATATGAGATGCATGCACTTCAAATTTCATCCCATGCAGTGTCATCTAGAGTATTTAAAGTCATAAATAATGCATATTAGATCCAAAAGCATATATACCACTCTTGTGGCTCCGTCTCACTATCTCTGAAATATGGAATGGTGATAAACCATTTATAACTACACTGAAACAGATTATTTGCATTTTTAATGCACTCTTTTCATAAAGACAAGGTGGAGATGTTTCAATCTTATGCCAGAAAACACATATATGCATATTTTTTCTCCCCTACACATTTGCATTGAAGTTCAGTTTACAGAAACTGCAATAGCAGCATTACTGCATGTATTAGGTCTGTTTTACTGAAGGTTTGAAGGTGTTTCAAAATAAAAAAAAAAAAAAGATTTTTTCTCTCTTTTTTTAACAGATCATGTTTCACCTTGAAAAGAAACAAAGAAACAACACAATTTGATATTTCACAGCTATACAGATCTGAGACTGTGTCTGCTTTTCTTTCTCCTCGATAGATCAGATCTGCTTCATCACAGTGATGTATCATAGCCATTTTACTCATAACGTGTTTCTCTTCTTTAAGGAAGCCAGGTCCTGTTTTTAAAAATATGCTTTAAGTAGTTCAGTTTAACCTCATAGTAGTTCATAGTAGTTCAGGACACCTCATAATCACAAATGTGTGATTATCATATGTGTTGTCAGAAAGCACTTCGAGACATACCAAAATAATAATAATAATTAAAA
>VZSV01000436.1:62733-77446 GCA_013398735.1 Nothocercus julius
CAGGGAAAATAGAGAATAACTGGATTTACTTCATCCTTCATTCCTTCCTTAGTCATTGATTGATGTTCCCACCTGCTGGCTTACTTGCAATAATTTGTTTGTTGCTGAACCTCTGCATATGCCTAGACTACAAATTCTTTCTCTTTTGCACTGTTTTCTCCATCTGTAAATGAAGCAGTTAGAATTGGAAACCATAATATAGTGTTGTGATAGCTACATAAGAAAATTAAGTTTTTATTTTCTGTGGATATTGTTTTGCTTTATTGATTCATTACTGGACCATGACTTTGCAGACAATGTTCTTTTTTGTTGGCAGAGCGATCTCCATCTTGTTAGAAAATGGTTTAGAGGTCCAGGAATTGGATCCAATTGAAATGAAAGGACCTGTGAGGGAAAAAAAAAAAAAAAAAAAAAAAACTCCTTCTATACTCTCATTTTTTGTTTTGTAAACTATGTGTACATTGTACAGATACATATTTATAAACTCAAAGCAAAGAGAAAGCAAATGTATGTTGTTTGTTGCTCTTGTTGTTTAATGAAAGTTAAGTTGTGAACATATTGTTGAGGGTTAAAAATACAGACCTTCTTAAAAAAATATATAATAAACATTTATCCAGGATGACTCCAAATAGTGGAAAATAAAGTGCAATAAAGTGACTAAGTCTCTTTGAAGATGTCCATCTCTCTCAGTAGACTAGAATTGGAGCCTACATAAAAAATCTCAGGTTAATTGTCTGAATTCAAGATGACGAAATTTTCACTATTTACCATGTTAGCAGTAAAAGAATGAGCTTCAGTATTATTCAATGAAATGAAAGAGATTCTGACAAAACATAATAAATAAATAAATAAGAAACTATGAAAAATGTAGAGGATAAAGTGTGCAAGCTTAGAGGATTATTATTAGGAGGCATGGCTTCATAATTTTAGAGACTTTTCAGTAAATTTCAGTAAATTGCCATGTACTATCTAGCAACAGCTGAAGACTTCCCCCAGATTGTAGGTATTTTCTGTCAAAATGGTGCCAAAGATGACAAAGTGAAGCAAGAAGAGCCAAGTCAGTTTCATTTAGGAAAGAAAAAAAAAAAAAAAAAAAAAAATGGAGCTAACAATCTAACAATTTGGAAAACCTGGGTGTAGAAAATCCCTAGATAGTGAACTGGTGGTAAATGCTATTGGAAGATTGTGTTAAAATATAATAAGAACCATCAGCAAAAGCCTCCCGAAATCTTTAAATTCTCTTGGACTTGTAAACCAACCTGAAAGTCAAATTATCAGAATATTTTCAATTTGTTCAATATTTATTTTGACACAAAATGTTTAATTTCAGCTCAACTGACCATTTTTTTTTTTCTCAAAACGGACTTAAAATATAAACTTTTTTTTTTTTTTTCCTGATAGGGAATTAATAGATTTGATGAAATTAAAAAAAATAGAAATCTGAAGATCAGCGATCCTACCATAAGAAAGCGTATCTGCAGATAGTAAGCTAATGGCAGGTTGGCTAGTATGAGTCATTCTTAATATATCTTTCTTTCTCTCCATTGAATGTGCAGAGGAGCTAGAAGGCATTATTTTTAGAGTAAGGGCTTTTGTTTTTTCAATGACAAAACTTGGATACACGGATTCTGCTTTTCTTATATACAAACATTCTGTGTATATACATCAACATTGTGTGTATATACACAAATACACTCTTTTGAAAATGGGTGTGTTATATAGAATACACACTATAATGAAAACAGTGTTAGTCTTCCATGTTTTTTTAGAACTAATGGTTGTAGGAAGACCTCCTCCACTTCTTTCTAAGTACTTTCAAATGTAATTATTTTGGATGTGCTTCATTTTAAAGCATTTACAGCCATATGTTCTTCTTTCTCCAAGGGTTAGAATTTGGAAAAAAAGGTTTTCTACTTCTGGAATTGGTAGTTGATAGAACATGAACAAAATGTCACAGCTATATGAGTCACACAGTTGAAGACAGCCAACAGATTTAAATAACACTTGAAGCAAATGCAGAACTAGAGAAAACTTTCAAACCATTTTTTTTCTGGTACCAGAAAAACATTTTCTGTGACTGTGGCTTTGGAATAGATTTTCTTTAAAATTTTGTTTTAGTCATATTTATTCCTTAAAACAAAACAAAAAATATTAAAACAGTATAAGCAAGATACAATACTGTATTACAGTATAACATAAATTCAGAAATATGTGCCTAAAATGCAGAACATTTTAGCTGCTTTTGTTCTTTCAGGGAAAAGAAAAAAAAAAAAAAGTCATGCATCATGCACCATAAAATTAATATTTTACTGGTTAAATTCTGAAATGAAAGTTTAAAAAAAAGAAAACACTGTAGATCCTGAATATAAAAATGATTTTTAATATTACTTGCAACATCTGAAAGTGTCTTGAAATAATAGAATGTCATAATAACAATAGTCTTTCTTTAATGGCTCACCATAGTAGAAAAGCAATGGGAAAAATGAATGCTAAAATATGACACAATATCTCCGTAATATCAGGAAAAGTACATTGCATGTCATTGAGGACTACAATATAACGCCAGAGTAGAAAAGAGTACAGTAGAAAATAGTTGGGGAAAAGACGTTCACTTGAATCAAACAAAACAGCAAAATGTGCTATTTGCAGAAGAGTGTGCACTGTACATTCCCATGAATTTTCCATTTACTGAGCTATTTAATACCTTCTTTCTATAATGCTTCCACTTTATTTATCCATGAGAATAAAAGGATACACAATAAGGCCTGTTTCATTCAGCTGAATATAGGAGTCTAGGCCAACTTGCGTTTCTCCTTTAGTGAAGGCAGTAATCTCTGTATTGCAAATCTGCCCCCTTCAAACGGTAACTTTTTTATCTGTAACTGAGAAATGTTCCAGGTTAGACGCAATAAATCACATGTCTCTCCAAATTGACTAATGCTATTCCAATGATTGTCCTCATTTTTCAGAAGCTGTTTCACTTCTCTTCTGTGATACCACTTAAATTAATAAATAAATAGAAAATCTGTATTAAAAACTATTTATAGAGGATTAAGAGAGCAATCAGAAAGTGCCTATGGAATTATGCAAACAATGTCATTAACTACTTTCAAGTAACTGAGAATTATAAAACAAATTATCTTGAATGTTTATGACTTAGTGCTCTGATGCAATAGATAGGAGTGTTAGAGGATGTCCTCGCTAAGGCAGGAAATGATAGTAAAGAACCAGACATATAACTCCTTAAATACCTTGCCATTATCCATGTGGGGAGGATGAAAAAAACACCCTTTCCTGCAAACCCTTCCTTATTAAGGAGTAACTTCAAACGTATGCCTTTTATTTGAATGCTTACTGTTATTATATTGAAATAATAATCTTCTTGGAGCTTCCAGTAAATATAGAAAACTTTAAGCAAAAGATACATACTTTGTGAACAATACTTTATCAACATCATACTGACAGTTATTAGTCACAGTTTTATCGTTTAGAGGAATTAACAGCAAACCTGAAAATAGTGGCTCTTTAAAAACACAGCTGCAACCTAGAAGCAATCTGTCAAGAGCGACATAGATGCAGGTTTAAGCAGCAGACCGCACTTTCAGTTTATTTAAGGATTAACTGTGGCCATGAATGGACTACATCTAGTGCTTGTTCACCTTTCCCATGGGCAGAATACAGGAAAATTCCTTGTTCTGTACAAAGACCTTCTTGCTTCAAGAAGCAAATGACCTAACCTTAAAGTGAGTTTAGGACCATGAGCTGTTTTCCTTCCTTTAAACTCTTCATTTCCTTCTCTGTTCACGAGTGACTCTTTCCATAAGCATCTTAAAAAAAGGTTATTCACTTCGTTAGATTTTTTTTTTTTTTTTCCCTCTTACCTGGGCTAGTCAAATTCCCATCTGATTACCAGACAGAAAGATTATATTTTGTTATAAGAAAATATAAACAACCAAAAAAACAAGTAGAATATATTGACACAGAAATTACTTAACAGCAAAGAGGTTGTGTTTTATGAAATTTAGGGTCTGACTTTGAGTATTGATCTATACTTCTTCTCAAAATTGCTCCCTATCTATTTAGGTTAGGCAGATGAAAGTGGCACAACTAGCTATGGTGGCAACTGTAGTTTTGTCTTTTGTGCTGTTGACTATGAAAAGTGTCATGCCTTAGCCATATTTCATCTAACACTTGTCAAGTGCTGAGCAGAGATTATTTTTTTTCTGAAATTAAACTGATGGCTAATGAAAGAAATACTTACGATTTTTATGTAAAATATTTTAGCTCCTATGGATTTAATATTTTAAACATATTCTTTCATAAAGAACATGATAAACTAATAAGACTTATAGCATGTGAACAGAAACTAAGGGAAAGTTTTCAGCTGTAACTAAAAAAAAATAAAGCGGCCTCTGTAATTAGCTTCCTAAAAGTGGGAAACATTTACACATTCTAAAGCACAGTTTTAAACAGAGAGAACAATTAATCATTGGACCCAGTTATTTAAGATAGTGATGATTTTCTCCATTGCTAGATACATCTGTACAAATGTTGGCTTGTTTTCATTTAAAAGAAATATTATTTTTTTGCAAAGCATAGGACCTGGAGCAGAAATTAATTCATGTTATCTTATCACCTGTATCTACAGGGTATAATAATAAATAATCATCATGAAGTCTTCTACTTTATAGTCGTTGAGTTTGTGCCACTCTTTTTCCTTCTGGCAGCAGGGATTTGTTAGATACCAGCTGGTAGGAGGCATAAAAAAGTTTTTTACAAAACACATTATTAACACTGCCAAGCAGATCAACATCTAGATGGGTCAAGAGTACATAAATACTGAGGTGAAGTGTGGCTAATAGGAATTGCTCAGGAGGAAGATACAGGTTTACAACAGAATACAAATTGTTCCACCAGGTCCTCTCTGTCTACGTCTGTCCCAAGGATCTTATTTAAAGGCATATTTCCCCCACACTATACAAATGTGTAAAAGCAGTGACTAAATTGCAGTAGCATAGTCTATTCTGCAAGATCTTTCTTACAAAGTTCTCATCCTTTTAATGTCTTCAGTTCGTTTCAGTTCATGTAAGGGAAGTCCTTACATGAACATTAGCCTCAGAATTTCTCAGAAGATTTTTACAGTGTTTTGGGAGGACAGGGGATTAGAGGCAGGGGGAATGAGAGCTTTGTGAATGCACTGACAGGATGTCACATCCCCATGGTGCAATTAATGGCCAGGTAAGAACACGGTAGCTACCCTGAACACCACCAACTAGAGAGAGAATAGCAAAATCCCTTGATAAGTAGTTCAGAATAGATACTTGCATTCAAGATGGCAATCGTTAAGTGGAATGAATGCCCTGCAGATGGTGATTCAGGAACAGAAACATGCTAACTTGAATGCCTCCAAGCAGAAACTTCTTGTAACTTTATTTATAAGCAAGTGAAAACTCAGAAAACAACAACCCAAAACCCAATATCCCATGTAATTTAGGAATTTATTTTGTGCATAAGCCTATTTGTTGGTTGGGATTATTCAATACAAAAATAATTACAGCTTAGTTAGTAGTTAAACTGATCTAGAAAAGTGGTTTTACCCTGGAGTGACATTGTGTAAATTACATTTCAAGATCAATAATAACGGTCATCCTTACAATGTTCATAACAAGTAAGAAATTAACTTTTTAGTGGTTTGTAGTAATGCATTCATAAAGGATGATTTAAATCCTCTTCTAATATTCCAACTTTCTAACCACCACAAATAAGCAAAAAAAAATGTTCAAGAATTCAGAATCCTTTGATTTGCAATTAACTACTTAGCATTGTCAAAAATTCTGCATTGATCACATTACCTATGCTGCTTTTCTTTTCCTTTTTTTACCCTCCTGCTAAATCCATATGTTCAACTGGAAAATATGATATAAATTGAGTTTTTTTTTCCCGTCATGTCTGATTCTTACTTTGTTGTGTTACCAGAAAACAGACAAAATGAGTGACCGTCTGTCCTATTAGATTCTGCCTATTTTCTGTGCACTGCATATGACATACAGACGGGTACTGTATTTGTTTTTCAAAAGTTAAAAGCAACATTTACTTCAAAAAATTTAAGCCTTAAAGCAATCAGCAGTCATCAGTATTCTAGGTTCTCTCCCTTTATAGTTAATGGCACATCCTAAAGTTGATTTGCTCTTTCTGCAAGGTTTGCAAGACTTTACTGAAGATGGATTGATTGGCACTCTTGAATTTTTATAGTTATTAATATCGTTATAGACCTAGCTGGACTCTCTCCAGTAGTTTCATCTCCTTCTTGAACTGGGAAACCCCGAACAGCACCCAGCACTCCAGATGTGGCCTCATCACAGCTGAGCTGCCCCTGTAGAAGATATTCAAAATTTCTATAGTTGCTACAGATTTCATTTCTCTAACCCAATTAGTTGTCTGATGCTCCAGCAATTGTTGAATGACACTGGTTTTCTCTGTGTAGCCAAATGAAATTATTTCCCAATATCTCTTCCAGTAGACAATTCCATGTATGTGTCTATAATCTGGAGCTGAAATCCATATATGGTTTTGATAGCGTACATCTGCTGTAAATGCACTTCTTTATTTTCCTGCTTACTTATTCTGATTACTTTATGCAGTGGAAAGATGGAATATAGCTTTCTGTCATTTTATGGATGCTCTGTCATTTCCAAAAGGTTACCAAGAACCTCTAAATTCTGACTCTGAGGATGCCTGTCTCTGACCTTTGCCTTTGTAATTAACAGATTTCTCTGTGTCTGATAAGAATGAGAGTAGAACTGAGTTAGAATTAAGAATTCTGTCTCACAAAATGCTGTAAAATATTGTAATAATTTTTAACAGAGTTGGAAAGGAGTGTGTTGGAGATAGTGTTCTTATCAAAGGGAAACCTTGCAATTAAGTGCAAAGCGAGGTAGTAGAGGACTTTTGGATTATAAATTTAGAATAAATTATTCAATGCTTTGATAAACTAAGTAAAATCCTTTTATGCTTTACTAAAATGATGCCACTAAAAACTAAAAATATATCAAACAGCTACATACACATACCATCTCTCCTTTAGTCAGAGGATGTCTTTTTCAGAACAAAACTGGTCTATTCTTTAAAAAGCAAAAAATGGTTATTTATTCTTTGGGGAAATGTAGACATCTTCCAGGATATATAAAAGTCATTTTTACAAGTGATATCCAAACTACAGGAGAATAAATATGGTAATACCTATCTTTTAATATTTTCTATCTAGACAGATTTTATTTTTTTTCCCACCAAAGTTCTAGTTTACAGTTCACACTCAACTTTTTGAAATCCCTACTAGGCTAGAAAAGTTTCAGATAAATTCTGAAAGAAGACTAGGAGCAGATGGTTGTGACTGTTAATTTAGAAGAGAGAGGATAAATTTTAGGTAGCACTGAAACTCCAAAAACAGCAGCAGAAGTAAAAGAACAAGCAGACACAAAATGCTAAGGGGGTGAGAGAAAAGCAAAAAAAGGGTGCTAAGATAGAGATACAAGATAAATAAAGTAGTGTATCAACAGTGTTTGGATTTGAAGTAATTGTGAGTTTGCAAAATTATGGGAAAGAGAATTAGAAGGAGTATGAATATAGATTGCTCTTGACAAGAAAAATGTGGAAGCCCTGTGGAAGGGTAAACCAGAGAACAGAAAGGGAGAGGAGGAAAGATTTTGGGTCTTAAAAAGTTACAGAAATAACATTCTTGATTTTATCTCTCACACTCTTTAGGATTGTAAGTTTTTGTTTGTTTGTTTGTTGTTTGTTTGTTTTCTTTGTTTGTTTTTTTTTCACTTAAAGCCTTAAAATTAACTGGAGTCCCAACTAAAGAATTATGATGTAGAACAAAAAACTTTTTTTGTCCAGCTTCTTCTCCCATCTCCTGCACTCCTTCCATGTGCCTTTTATTTATTTATTTATTTATTTTTCTTCTTTCATCTCTGAAAAAGATTGTGGGAATAAGAACAAAGCTATATTCAAAA
The DNA here is from genome assembly GCA_013398735.1 of Nothocercus julius. Taxonomy (NCBI): domain Eukaryota; kingdom Metazoa; phylum Chordata; class Aves; order Tinamiformes; family Tinamidae; genus Nothocercus; species Nothocercus julius. Next base: position 70,746 of record VZSV01000436.1, read on the forward strand.
TTCAGTGGTCACTAGGTAGTTGGATGACAGAGAAGAGGTCTCCTGTCTTTGATATAATGAACATGTGAAACTCGTCTTTATGCATCAAGTTTTTTCTATGTATTTGGAATTTTGTCATAGGCTTTCTCATATATTTAGCCTGGATTTTCATTACTACTATTTTACCAAAAAAATGTCTTATCTTGACACAGATTTTTACAGAATACCTATTGAAGAAAAGAACTTTCTCTTCAATCATTGTAGAGTTAACATGTTGACTAAGGGAACAGAGAAGCTCTTGGTAAGAGAGCTATTCTGAGGATAATCTTATAGTAGAAGTATAAGGAAAGTGACCTTTAAGTATCTCTGCCGTCAATGATTCAATGGTGTTATTTCAAATTCCTACTGCAACTGAGTATCCAAGATATCTTTAAGGTGATATTTGTAAGTATGACAGGCAACTTAGACGCTATTGTTTCCTAAAGTGGCAACTGCAGGTCATACATCGTACCCTACAGTACCTAAAACTACATTAATACTTTGATTCATGAGATCTAGTGTCATTTGAAATGCACTAGAGTATCCTGCCTGGTTTCCAGCTGTTAGCTACAGAAGGAGGCTGATCTCCAGTGTCATCAGTCAGCTGATCTCTCTAATGGCACCTGAACTGAGCTCTCTGAGGGCAAAAGAAATTGTCAGAAATTATTTTAATTTAAATAAGACCCGATCCTTTTCTAGGACAAGAGCTGAATACCTCACAAGATGCCTTAAAGTATCATAACTGGAAGTAGATGTACATGCCTAGGCAGTAACTCAGGCCATCAACGTCAACTTTGGAGTGAGTTGAATCACTTAGGCTCTATTGGCTTGATTTCCATCGAGCTGGTAGCGAACATACAAACACATCCCAGTAACCAACAGGAAACTGTAGTCTCTGTTTTCCTTTGCAGCTGAATCCAATTCGGTATATTAAATAGGTTAACACCTTGTAATAATATACCTCAATTTCATGCCCTTTTTTTATATGCTATCTGCTGGCATTTAGTAAGAAGGCTTTCTTGAAACAAATAAACAAAGCAAATGGAAGGAAAGAGAGAACACCAAATAACCCATTGGAACAAGCAGGCTTTACAAGAATCTGAGGGGCTTTCTGGATGAACATAAACATGAACGTAACAACAGAACTACAATTAGTTAAAATATTTTAGAAGTTTTTATTCTATGTCTTTATAAAGTATTACTACATGATATATTACAGTTTCAGAAGGATCTATGCCTTTGGATAAAATATGTTAATGTCTATTTAAAAAGAAGATCTCACTTACTTGAGTACACTCCCAATGTTTGAGTTTACATTCTATATACTGTTCCAACTGAATATATGTCTGTTCATATTCATTTTATATATGGGTGTATGTATAATATATATTTTTGCATAGATATTCATTGATGAATATATGTACATATGTTATGTTTCTTCATGCCTCCTTTTTTTCTAAGCTAGTGGTGGTGTTATGTGATTACAGAATATTCACTGATAAATATATATATACACACATACAAATATGTATACATACAAATACAGCACAAATAAATATATAAATACAAATACATATACAGATTTGTACCCATCCACTAATAACATCTTTCCGTGCTGATGGTTAATTCATTGTCCCTATGAATTCACTACATATACAGAAAAGTTTGTAGATAACTTTCAGTAGACAAGGTTAATGTGACCACAGGAAAATGGAAACCAAAGCAGGCTTGTCTTCTCTCTTCTACATCTTTTCACTTAAGACCTGATGTATTCATTCTATCTGTCCCCTCCCTGAAGGAGGATATACCCCTGATACTGCTTATTTTGCTCTTAGTTTTGCCAGTCATCATGTTTGGGTATCTAGGAGATGTCCTGCCTGTTTGCATGTCTGTACTCACCTTGTTCTTTTTTCTTCTATGACTTGGGTGCCTCCTGCATGCGCAACTACACACTCTTTTGCCACTTTGACAGTCGCACTGTTCACACAGCTATGTGAAATTCATATACTTTATCTGGCCATGTCCTCACAGTTCTTGTCATTTTTTTTTCCCTACATTTCAGGAATGAATTTACTCTTGTATTTACCAGCTGATTTAGTATACTGTTAGAAAGAGTAAATGGCCTATTGAGGTGCCTTGCAACCTTTCTCCTCTGTGTTGTTTTCTCCAATACGCTGGTTCTCTCCTCTTGTCTTATCACATTCTTTGCATTTTTCTACCTAATTTTCCTCTATTTATATCTAGTCTAAAACTACACTTCATTTCCCTTGACATCTTAAACACACCACTAATTTTCTGTTATTTAGAAATCAAACTATGTGGAAGGGGGGTCATTTACTAGAAAGATAGTAGGTTCTATGTATTTTGGATATGTAATGATGCAACCTAGAAGGCAAATCATGAAATGAATGAATAGGTGAACATGATCCAGGAATTGTAATACAACTGTTCCTCATTCTATTTTCTCTGAACTGCTATACTTCAGATGAACTAACCCCATCCCAGCATTAAATCAAATGGTTATTAATCATCTTTATTATTAGAAGCATAAATGTTAGATAGTTTCATAAGCAGCAATATTTTAGAAAGACATTATCATCCAGATTCTTTCTTCAATATCAAAAGAAACTTTGTACACAGAACTATGAAAGGCTTGATAAAAGCTTCTAAACAAGGTTTCCTGGGAGGCTAGCAGTAAATATTTACCAGTTTAGACTTTATTTTCAGATGATCACATAAAATAACTAACTTGCAAAAGAGAAAAAGCAGAAAATGGAAAAACAGCGTAATCCCATCCATTGCAGTTTTCCAGTCGAGTTTTGGATCAGGAAACCATGGAATACCTATGCTACTCTATTTCTCACTGGACCTACCCTTTTTAGATATGAGATACTTCCTCAGGCATAGATGGAGATAAACAATAGGTAATCTGGAAGACATTCTTTATAGTTCCTCCCTATTCTTCATCTTTGTGAAGAATTTGCAATGGGAAGAGGTGTATAACTCAGATATTCATAACGTATCAAGGGGAAATCCATGCTACATTGGAATTTTTTAAGTGTTTCTCTGCCCAGCATAGATGGAGTTTTGCCTTATATCTAATGGTATTTAAAAAAATGCATTTCAGAAAAGTTTCAACAAAGTAAACAACACAAGATTAATTTGTCCTAGTTAGGTAGAAAATTTTCTAATAGAATAAGTAAAATCCAATTCAGAAAGAGACAGGAAACAATATATGATGCTGAATTAAAAGCATTTCTTATTTTACACTGTGAATATACAGCATGATAGGGTAGAATATGCTTACCTCTTCCTGAGTAAGTTGGCTCAGTTTTTAATGCACTCTGTAGTGTACTTTTACGATTTTTTTTTTTTTTTTTTTTTTTTTTTTTTTTTTTAACAAATGCATTACATGAAGGATCCAGCCATTTCCAACAAAAAGGATAATAATATGACTGTGAAGGAATTGATTCCTTGGTATTAAACATCAGTCTCTCAGGCCCTTAGCTGCACAAAAAGTAACTGAAAATGAAAACGTAATCATCTTATTCTCATAAAATCAAAATACTTGCCTTATTTTTTTTAATAAGCCACCAATAGCATTAATCTCTGAAAATCACTGCTATTTTACTCAACTGAATATGCCATTACAATATAATGAGTGTTAGTGGAATTATATGCTTTTTGATCCCCTAGACAATAGGAAAATGCAAAAAAAAATGTGGAAAAAGACTCTTAAGAAGTTTTGGGGACCTTAAACTTCCTAAGTTTTCATTTTTATCCTGTCAAGTAAACAGAAACCAATACTCTTATCATAAAAAAAAGGGTATGCATTTCTGTTTTTGCTGTTGTTGTGGGTGTTTTTTTTATTTTGGAGGGGGGGGAAGGGCAGGTAGGGAGGGGAAGGCTTTCTTTTTGGTGGATTTTTAGATACAAATTAGAGCAGATGCAACTGAGGGCCTGACCTAGACATTATCAAGGGTATTATCTCTTCTGAGAGAAAAAGCAGCCACAAAAAAACTTGTTATTATGAACATTTCCATTAAAGAAATGAATATAGGTGAGTGAACCAACCATTCAGAGAATAAGAAAAATCAGACTTGAATTTAAAAGCTATTGGTACTATTTGTAAATATGCACAACTTATTCTGTAAATGAAAAAGAGGTGGTCCCTGGTGTTGCTTTGTAAATCTCGGACAAAATATTTATTGAAATAGTCCTTTCTTTTTCTTTCTGTCTTGTGCTGAAGGTCTAAACACTAATCACACATAATAAAAGAGGAAAAAAAAAATCAGCTAATCTGCCTTCATGTTGTTTGAATTAAAAAAAAAAATGCAAAATACTATTGTGCTTGTAAAAGGAGGATAATTAGGGAAAGGAATAGTGACCAGAGCAGTAAAAACTGTGGCTAATTGCTGGAAAGTGGGGAATACAAAGAGCTTCAAATTTTCTTTTTGTAAAATGTGTGTATTAAAATAAAAGCAGTAGTGATTTTCTGCTGATGGGAGATGAGAGGAGAAAAGCTGGTGGTCTGAGGTAGAGGGTAGAGTGGAGGATATCCTGTAGAGACTTATTTTTTGTTTCTGTCTTATAGTTGTAGTATTGATGTGCCTGGACATTACCAGTCTAAGTAAGATATACTGTTAAGATCAGGATTGATTGTTTTATTTCAAAATTCTTCAAAAGCTCCAAAGTTTTTATCCAGGAAATTGACACATTTGTGTTAGAAATATGTTCATGAACCATTGCCCATGAATAGATGAAGCTATTTAAAAATCACAAAACTGATTCCAACAGAGGTTTTTATTACTGCTTATTAATTTTCACATTTTAAGGTTTTGATCATACTCTTCTGAAAAATGCTAATCTTCATACTGATATTACTTTTGAAAGGGATAAAAATATGCATTACTAAATCATCTGTAGGTAGCACAAAGCTTTTATATCATTTATGATTTTGTAGCATCAAGCTCAGATTATTCCAGCCTCTTTTTTTTTTGTTTTCAACAGACTGAGGCTACCAACTACCATGCATTCACAGGAACTTGTTCTTATTTGTTGGAGAGGAATTCATCAATTCATTTCATGACTTGAGTTCTGTTTTGGATATATCTTTACATAAAACTAACAGCTGGAAAATACATTAATATGTATGTCAAAATATTAGATGCTAGCACTAGCGTCTGTCTCAGATCTGAAACTCTCCATGTCCAATTTTAGGGGAGTTCAAACACAGTTCTGAATAACGAGATGTCACTCTTTGGAAGATCAGTAGTAGTAGACTTGCTTATGAAATCTCTTCACCACTGCTTCACTACTCCACCAGAACCCTGATGTATTCAAATTTAAGATTAATATTTGATTTTCTTAGGATGACTGTTTTATTCTCCCCTGACCCAGCAGTCTCAAAAGTTAAGAATTTTTCAAATCTGTTTTTCAATTTCTTGTCTTCATGATGGCACTGGAACTCATCATATGGAATGAAAAGCATCTACATTAGTGTGGAAGAATTTCTTGAAAAGGGGAAACTTAGAGAAAAACTAGGGCCTAACAGAAGTTTTGGCATTACAGAAGCTTGCATGGGGTGATACAGAGTTGCCACTTCCAGGATGGTTGGTAGGCCCGGACTCTGCTCCTCCACAGTTCACCAGGCAACACAATTTGCCTTCCTCGCAGCTGCAAAGAGGAGTAACGGATGGTGGAGCGGAGCGAAGACACTGCGACCAAACGCTGTTGCACTCCCTGTGCTGCGCGGCTGATCAGCCGCATAGTAGCTGCCCAAGGAGAGACATACGATAACATGTCTGGTGCTGAGCCAGCAAGGGTGGCCAATCACTCCTTTTGGATGAACTTTGCTTGAACTTTGCTCATTATAAGCTCATTATAACGTCAAAACACACCTCCATCCCAAAAGTTACCCGCCTCCGAGGTACGACCACTCCTCACTGAGCATGCACTCTAGATTTTTGATTGACTGTACCTTTAAATGAAAGCGAGAAACTTTTTCCCCAATCAGTAACAATATTAGGTATGACTCTAGTCACTCAAGCTCCACCTGAATGTAAAGAAAAGTATAAAATGGGAACTAAGGAGGAAAAGGATGAGGAAGGAAGAATCCATCGTAACTCCTGGGTCAGTTGACGGGCTGATCCCCCTTTCCTCCCCTTGGGTCAGGACGCTGCCTGAGAAGACTCAGAAGTGAGGAAGGAAGACTCCGTCATAAATTTTGGATTAGTCGATGGGCTGATCCCCCTTTTGTCCCCTCGAGTTGGGACGCCACCTGAGGAGACTTGAGACGGAGAGTCCACTCCCATCTTCTGGGGTGAGTGATGATTGCACATTCATACATCAGAGCTAGCTAAAAACCCCACGCTGTAGTAGAGAATTTCCTGTATTGATATTCAAAACCTGCTTTGTAAATGTTGCATTTGAATAAATCACGCTGTTTGTGAACTCGAATACTTGTTTGGATGGCGATTGGACCTATAGTTGACAGACTGTTCGTGAATCTGATACTGCCAGAGTCAAGCTTATAGTTGTTCATGCTATTTGGGAACCCGATTCGCTCCTAGGAAGGCGATCGGACCTACGGTTGGCAGATTTTCATGAATCTGCTACTGCCAGAGTCGGGCATATAACTAACACAGTCTTTGGTATCTCATTCCCCCTCCACCACCACGGCT
>VZSV01000436.1:77537-88857 GCA_013398735.1 Nothocercus julius
AATTGCTTATATTTGGGGGAAAAAAAAAGAAAAAAAAAGAAAAAAGAAAAGGAGCACTCATTCTCAAATCACTTGCATTACAAAAATATGTTCAAAACCTAGTAAAGTAAACGTATTGTCACAATGCCAGGAAAACTTAAGGTATTAAAAGAAAACAAGGAGTATATTTCCTTTGGATTTATGTTGAACTGTCCTGCATGCACTCCTTTCAGAGATTTATGGAAACAGTTTTGCACATCAGAGCTTGTCTTTAAATTCTTAAATTCCTTTTGGCGTGTTTTGGATTTTTTTTTTTTTTGGTTATTGGCTTAAGTGGCTTAAGTCCTACTTAGATCATATGACTTGAGGATGTGTGTGACTTGGGTACATATTTGTGAGTTCTAGTGTTTTGTTTTTTTCTGATTAGAGACAGTCTCAAAACAAAGCCTCAATCAGAGGCCTGATTAGAGACAGTCTCAAAAGAAATAGAAGCACATAAATGATTTGGAAAGATGTCAAAATAGGAAGAAAATTAACAAATCTTCTTTAAAGCTATATGGTTTGAGGCATATGGTTTGCATAGGAGAAAGCTATCTAGGATATTGATGAATAAATCATCTGCCATTTCAGATAGAGTTTTGCATACATTCTCTTCCGCGATCATGAATGAAAAAAATATTGAGAATTATTTCTGTAACCTTAATAAATCTCTTGCTGACTCTACCCTCTTTCCATTTTTTTTTAACCATTTGCCTAACAATGAGTTGGGCAAGTAAAAAAAAAATGTATATGCACCACTCTTAGCAACTATTATATAGTTTCAGAAGGAAAGCATGATTTAACATCAGTTGTCAAAAATAATAAACATAATACGTCTTAAAAAAATCTGTTCACCTGAATGAGTGAAAAGAATCTAATGCAGCAATTTTAAAGCACTTTGTATAGCAGAAAATTGCTGAAAACTTGAAAGATAAAGTATTAACCATTGTATCTGTGTCAATAAATAGCTATTCGTTCTTAAACCTGTTCCTAGCTGTTTAAATTGCATATAGAAATCTAAAGATGTGAAACCAGGACAACCAATTTTAAACTAACCTCACAAATCTATGTAAAGATTCATTCATCACTTTACCAGAAACTTTCTTGATCCAAGTTAAATTAATTTTGTTTTGCTAAACAAAATCCAAAGCTGTTTTCCACAAACAACCAGAGAGACAGGAGACCTTCTAAAGATAATGCAGATGGTATGAGAATTGAATTATATAATGGAGGTAGCCCAGACTAAAATAATAAAAAAAAAATGGACCTTTTCAGAAGAGTTATTTTTGAAAATGATTTTGCCCGTTTTCAAAGAAAGTAAAAGCAAGTGATTGGAACTAATTTGCTGCAATTTCTTCTTTGTGCTGCATACCAGCACAAAACCATTTAGTACCTCCTTTTTGAATCTTTTCTTTTGATTTCAGTGTTCATTGCTTTACTCGTTTTTCATTCCACTTTTATTAGGCGAAAAATCAATATATGCCGTCCTGGCAAACAATTCAAGGAACAATAAATCTTGATAAATATCAGATGTGTTTTTTTTTTTTTTTTTTTTTTTTTTTTTTTTTTTTTAAAAACCCTTTTTTTTTAAACCTTTTTTTTTTTTTTTTTTTTTTTTTTCATTTTATTTCATCAGGCCTTGACCAGTTTGGGTGTCATATTCCTTTAAAAAGACATTGACTGAGTTTGATGAACACTCTAAAATGAGAGGAAAGAGTCTTCCTTTCCTGGTAAGCAAGGGCACATAGTCATGTAAAGAAGCCTCTGAATGCCAGGGAGTAAAAGGCCAGGGAAAAGAACATGAAAGAGATCCAAAGAAGGGATGAGGAAGAATTCCTCAAATAAATGCATGGAAAGGACCAGAGCTCATACCCCATCTTTTAGTAGAGGATTCACACTGTGATCCCAATACCTCATCATCCTACTCCAGACGAGCAGTGCACAGGGCAAACCTAAAAAGCTTCAGCGTTTTTAAGATGTAAGATGCCTTGGAGATGGAAAAAGAAGTAAATGATTATTAATTATTTTAGTTTATATTTTATGTATATCTGGAGTTTGAATTAAAAAAAAAAATGTAGATCTTTTTTGAGAAAACTCAAAAAAAAAGGAAGCAGATAGACCTCTAAGCTGCAGTCATCTTTGGTCCCTCATTCTAAAGGTAGAAGACTTAAAGGAGAAAGAGGAAAAAAAGAAAGAGGAAACACACAATATAGAATAGGAAAGTGGCCAGACCTCACATTAAAACATTCACAATAAATTCTAAATGCAATACATTGGTGGGTCATGAAGGTTAATATCACTGTGAGATTGACTATGGTTTTGTATTTTTATTTTCTGAAGCCAGTCCACTCACAGTCATACTTGTACTGTTTTGTTTATTTTTCTAGACAGACATTTTGATTTCAAAGACACTTTGCATTCATCATATTGCACTCAGATGACATTTATTACCACCAGTGTGCATTTTAATTTACTCTTGGAAATGTATAATGGTCATAAGTTGGACCCTGCTCTTGACATGAGTTATTTTTGTACAGATCTCTTTGATCAATAGGTTAGAAAGCATTTTTTTTTGTCATATCAATCACATCTGTTGCATTACATTTCTAAAGTTTATGAAAGATAGGAGTAAATTTCCTGAAAAAAAAAGTGTTCTTTTTCTTTTTTTCCCTCCTAATTTTACCTCTGCTGCTCTGTGGAAAGTTTATCTGACTAATTACCAAATCTGACAAATTACCAAACTGGCAAAAATGAAATTTATTTCTAAAATCTACCTCAACTGCAGACTGAACATATGCATAGAAGCTTCATGATTGTATATGCAGCATATGCAGTATATATACAGCACTTATACAGTAAAAGGTAACTTATTAAAAATACTGCCAATGTCTTTTCACTTTTGTGGAAAGTTAGTGTTCAGTAGGAGATTCAGTGAACATGTGAGCAGATATTTAAAGGGTATGTGTTTAGCAACTACTTTAGGCTCCTTTAGAATAAAGGATAAAGAATTTCCAGAGGCCTCTTCCTTCCATCCTAAATTAGTTAACTAAAGGAGTATCTGGAATTCCTTTCTCCCCATTTTCTATGATCCTGGGACTCATCAAAGAACTCTCAAGCCTGCTTTTAATCTTGGAAACTAAGAATCAGCAAACATCGAGCAAGCATCAGACTCATGCTATCATATACCTAACGCCTGACTAGTGTGTTTGCTTGATGCTTGATTCTTAGTTGTTACACAAAGATGATCTGAGTTGAGCATAATAAGTAAATGCTTGTTTGAAATCTTGAGATTTGCCTGGTGCCTTCATCATACAGACTTCTTTAATCACAGTCATCCCTCATTTCCCAATATTAACAATTTCAGCAATGACTATAACATGTATTTTGAGCAACAGATTTAGAGTGTGCATCTCATGAGAGACTAGCAAGAAAGAAATCATGGGTAGTCATCACAGCTGATAAGAAATAGGCTCTAGGAAGAAATCCTCACTGTAAGAATACTCTCCTAGGATCTTGCATCAGACATCTAAAATTCAAATTAACACTGGATCTATAAACATATATCCCATTAGAGATTTTGTTGTTTAGACTCTTTCGTTGCAATTTTTCCAATTCTCTTCTGCTTGGAAGAAAGTTCTGATTCCCCTGCCTGCTGCTCAGAAACAAATATCTACTTTTTCACTTTGAGGGAGACAGAAATATTGTGATGACATTTATGAATTAGGAAAATGTCTAAGATACTGGGGCACAGAGTGACTATGTTAATTATAATCTGCTTTTGAATAAAGATGTATACATGTATATACATATATGTGTGTGATTTCGCAATTGCTAGTCAAAAAGGAATAGTGAATTTAAAGGCAGAGTTTTTGCTTTTTCTTTCTCTTTTCCCAAGGATAATAATATTTTGTAGCATCTTTCCAATATAAGCTTTCAAGAAAAAGTATCTCTGTAGTAAATAACCCTGGAAGTTAATATATATTTTCCTTGTGATTATCCATTTTAGACATGCCAGCTTTTCTGAATCTGTCTCTACATGAGGCACGGAACAGGAAAGGAAGTCTCTAGGCAATCAAAAACACAATTTGCTGATAAGGCAAATTAAGAGATTACTGTACATAAGCAAAATAAGGAAAAAGATATGGAATATAAAATCCTTATGTGGAAAGTCAATTTACCACCTAAAGAAATGGTGCTTTGTCATTAGATGTCCAGGCATTTTCTTGACTTTTTTATATATTTACTTTAATCTACAGGGTTGAGTTTTTCATTGGAGCAAAGAGATGGATTTTCCCTTTTTATAGACAGTAGAAAACAAATCCTTTCCTCTCAGACAGAAGAAATTGGAGTAACTGGTGAAATAAAGGGGTCTTAACATATACAAATTTTAAAATTTGTAATAATAATAATAGAAATATATCATACAATATTAACATTCATGGAACATCTCCTGGGGGGCAGAGGTATCAAAGGGACTTTTTTTGTCATTTGGATTAAACATTGTCAATTTGGTGCAGAGAAATTTTAAGTCTACTTATTATATATTCTGATAATGTTAAATCAGCTTGCTAACTACTGGGATATCTGCACCCCCACTTCTTTCATACAAGATTTCCAAGGTCACTCCAAGTTTCACATTGCCCCTGGAACCTGACACATGGTGTAAAATTCATGCCATCAGACCTTTTCATGAACCTTATGCCCACTACCCATATTTTTTTCTATATCCTGACAACCACCTTGAATTCAGGCTGTTAACAAATCTCACATGCTTTGCATACTGTGTTGTCAAAAAGCTTCTGGTGAGAATGTATTTCTGGCTATTGTCACAGTACTGATGAAATAGCTACATAGGCTACATAGGCTACATAGGCTACATAGGCTACATAGATCATTGGGCTACGCACGTTGCAGTGAGTTTACCCCTGAAGTCCTTTACTCCTGAAATGTTCCTGAGGTTGTCCCTTAGGAATATCAGCAACAGTTAACTTCAAACATGTTTTTGAGGTCAAGAAATGTTCCTGATCTGCTATTTTTGCCCTCAAGTTTATTTTAGATGCTGCTGTACATAACAATACATATATATAACATAGTGAATACCAAATGCTCCACTTGAGTGGATTCCTTTTAAATATTGTTACCTGCAAGATACATTCAGTACTAGACAGCAAAATCTCATAAAAAATCATCAATGACTTTATCTTAGGGAGACAGATTTATACCCTTCATTTTTGGAAAAGTTCAGAAATTGAAGTAATTCATGCTGAAGAGAATGTTTGTGGTAGGAACTTTTAAAACTACCAAGAATATAATCATGATTATAAAATACACAGTAGAATAGTAGAGAAGACCATAAACATTACATAGAAACTTTATTTCTGTATGAGGTGAAAGGCAGATTTGCACCTGTTAAAATTTTCTTAGAAATAAACTCTATTTTCTAGACAATATATATAACCATGTTATCAGAGAGTAGACAGAGTATATATTTACTTTTTTTTTTACTTTTTCTCTGTGTCCTTTTCCTCTGTTCCTTTTTCCTCTGTGTCCTTTACACAAAAAGCCATCTACATACACTTTTGCTACTGACAATCGGTGAAAAGGGTCCGAAGAAAAAACAAACATTCAGATTAACAAAAAAGAGAAACATTATGGTACTGAATCTTCACACTCCACCGCTGGCAGATAGTGCTAATGTCCACTTGACATCATCAAAATATTATACTAAAAAATAATGGTTACTTGTAGACTAAACTAGATTATTTTTGTTTCTTTATTCATTAATGTCACTTTTTTTTTTTTTTCTCTAGACATTTACAAATATAATTGAAAACTTAGCAGTAACAACATCTAAGTTTAATTGCTCAGAATAAAAGAAGACGTGGACAGATTTCTTTCCCTTCACTTAGCTCCTTATAGGGCTCCTTTACTTTTTTCTCTCCCTCCATTCTTGTGCTTTGGCAGTACTAATTGCCGGCTAGAGTAACTCAGACCTTTAAGTCTATTTTTTTGTAGGTAGACATTCTTCAACAGATTACTGAGTGTCTGGTGAGCAGAGATGAACTCTACTATATCCTCTCCTATATGTTGAAGGACGAGATGTTGCCAGAAGAAGACACATGTAATAGTTTTATGAAAGCTGCCATTGAAGCTGATCTCTTCTCACGTCCAATCTTTCCCTGCATTAAAGTCTTATTGTTATAGTACTTTAAGACTATTATATAAAGAAATAGAATTAAAACATCAAAAATAAAATATCAGTCAAAAAGAGAAACAGAAAAATTCTTCATTTTGTATTTCATGATATTTGTTCTTTTTTTCTTTGGATTATCTCTTTAATATTCCTCCTGAATTTATTAATATACTTTCATTAAATATTTAATTTTTAAAATCTTTTGTAAATATTCCTAAATATGTTTTCGGTTTGCTGACAATCATATAGAAACTTGAAAGATTCTACATATGTAGCCACATCGTTCCAGCATGTTCATTTTTAACAAGACTTTACTTTGAAATCAACATCTCCTGTTTATTTTGGGCCATGGATTCTAACATAAAGTCCTTACTGGAATCTCTTTATCAAAAGATACCTTCTAACTTTTGCTAAGACACTTTTGCTGCATTAAAGCTACATTTATTCCTTCTTCTTTTCTAAAATGTCAGTGAATGTGGCACATTTGAGGCTGATTATTATACAGGAAAAAAAAATGCTTTTTAAAGGAAGAGTAATGCCATCCACTCAAGTCAGAAAAAAACACAAAATCCAAATAAGAATGTAAGAAGTTAAAAAAGAGTGTAATTTTGCACTTTATAAGATAGCCTGACATGAAACTCTGCTGTATAGAGTCTCCAAAATGATCTAGGCTCAAAAAAGACACAAGAGAAGGAAGAAAAGAATTTTATTTAGAAAAATGTATTCTCTTTCTTTGCCTGACCTTCAGTCATGGTTATGGAAGAAGTAGTCTTCAAAAGTCCTTTGTTTATGATTCAAATGAATTCACCAATGAGATTAAATAGCATTACATAGCTTTCATTTTCATCTTGCCTTATTTTCATTATTGGTATGAATTTATAGCATCTTCTCAGGACTGGCAGAAGACCAGAGTCTACTAAAGGTATCCTGCTGCTCTGTGCCTCTGTAGGTCTCTTTATATGGCTGACAACGTATGAAAACCAAGAGGACTAAAATTAAGAAACAAATGGCTGAAATCCATCTTTGAGGGAAATTGTTCTTCAATTCGAAAATTATTCTTCTTTCAAAACGTGTTTTTTTTCTCCCCACAATATTCTGCACCAGTAAAAATCTAGGCATATGTATCTGTGCATCCTGGCTCTGTAAATTTTGGGTTGGAAGCCAGAATATTCCAGTATTGTATTTATATGCTATATTTGAAGTTATTTAGAAAATGTATTGGGCCTACTCTGGATATTTTAGAATGTTTTACTCAGCGAGGTTTTCCATGTTTGAGAAGCTGAAATTTCACAGGAGAATTCTTCAGTCAGATAAGTAACTTTTGTTTTGTCTGAAAAAGACAAAAAACTTTTCCAAGTTTGCCAAATATCATCATTTACATTCTTTTGTATTTAACAGATCCTGGCAAAGATATATCACTAAAACTGATAAGCAACCTACCTGAAGCTAATATATATTTCCAGTTCTACCAATTTGCACAGCAGGCTCTGGAAGCAGCAACACATTACAGAATCTATACCAAAGAGAAAGTCCACAGTAGATAAGGTGTTCAAAATATGATTTCCCATGGTTCTTTTGATATGGAAGCTTATTATTTGAATATAAGGAATATTGTGAGAGCAAGTACTCAAAAGTTCAGAAATGCAGGTTTCTCTGGGTTTTCTACTGTTCTTTCTCTTTGGATTCAGCTAAGTCAGTATCCCATGCGGTTTTTAAAAATGGGATCAGCAAGCCTATTCCCCAGCCAGTCACCTTATTAGCTCAGGAAGCATGGGTTAGATGAGTGGATAGTGAGGTGGACTGAGAACTGGCTGAATGGCATAGTTCAAAGGGTTGTAATCAGCGGTGCAAAGTCTGGTTGGAGGTCAGTACTGGGTTCAGTCTTGCTCAGTTTCTTCATCAATGACCTAGATAAATGTCTGAGTACAAGAGGGACATAGAACTGCTGAAGCAAGCCCCAAGAAGGGCTACAAAGATGATCAGGGGACTGGAATATCTGTCCTATGAGGAAAGACTGAAAGAGCTGGGAGTGTTCAGCCTGCAGAAGAGAAAGCTGAGGAGAGGATCTTACCAGTGTGTAGAAGAATCTGAAGAGAGGGTATGAAGGGGATGGAGCCAGACTCTTCTCAGGGGTGGCCAGCGATAAGACAAGAGCCAAAGGCCTCAAACTGAAACATAGAAAGTGCCATCTGAACATGAGGAAGATATTCTTTATTGGAAGGGTGACAGAGCATTAGAGCAGGCTGCCCAGAGAGCTTGTGCACTCTTCTTCCTTGGAGATATTGAAAATCTGCCTGGATGCCATCTGCTGCAACATGCTCTAGGTGACTCCCCGTGAGCAGGGGGGTTGGAATAGATGACTTCTAGACATCTCTTCCAATCTCAACCATTTGATGATTCTGTGTGATTCTGTGATTTGCCCCCTGCTCCTATCAAAGGCGTCACTAAGTCCTTTTATACTGTTCAGGCTGGATGCTTTCTAGGATTAGTCATGTCCTTAGAGGCTTGTTAGCCCATGGATATTAAAAAATAATCCAAGATGAAAGAAAAGGGTAAGAAAAAGTCTAGAAAACAGGATCATAAAATTGTCAAATTGTTTCTAGTAAACTTCCTGTGGCTCAACTGAACTGTTTCTAGCTTATTTCAAAACACTCTGCAAAAAAAGGAAAAACATAAGGTGAATGGTGCAAGAACTTCCTTTTACTGGAAATTTCAAAAGCACTGAGAGATTCAGAGTGGAGTGTCAGCAGGAGTTATGTTTATGGGCAGCTGTGATTCATTTAGACTCTGTACTAAGGCACCTAGATTTAGGTGTCAACATATACAGTAGGAGTTCAAGTCAATTGCCTAAATATATATATTTGTTTGATTGCATTCAGATTTATCAGTTCTCATGGACCCAGCACCAGACAAATCAATTGGTGAGATTTACTTCCAAAGATAATGCAGTGAAAATTGCTATACACAAACTTTCTAGGGTCTGTCTTTTTTTTTTTTTTTTTTTTTTTTGGTTTTATGCATACCCTTCTTCCAACATCCCTCTGATTCCTAAGTTTGATGGCAGCATACTTTTCCAGGAAGAAGGGGAGGGCTTACAGTGAATTAGCATCATCCCCAGTTCTTTACCTAGATGAGAATCACAGAATCACAGAATTACTGAGGTGGGAAGGGACCTCTAGAGATCATCTAGTCCAACCCCGTTCTGAAAGGAGAGTCAGCAGGCTTCTTAGAACATTGTCCAGTCAGGTTTGGAATACCTCAATATGTGGAGACTCTATGACCTCTCTGAGAAACCTTTTTCAGTGCTTAATCACCCTAATTACTTTTTTATTGTTGTTGTTATTTTTGTGTTTAAATTGAATTTCTTGTATTTCAATTTTTGCCTATTGTATCTTTTCCACTCACTGGGCACCACAGAGAAGAGTTTGACCCTGTCGTCTTTACACTCTTCCTTCAGGTCTTTTATTCTGAGAAGATCCCCTGACTCTTCGTTTCTCCAGGCTAAACAATTGATCTTTCAGCCTCTCTTCATGTTACAAAATACTTCATTCCTCTAAGCATCCTAGTGACTGTGACGTTTTGCTGGAATCACTCCATGTCTTTCTTGAACTGGGAGCCCAGAATTGCACACAGTTGTCCAAACAGGGTCTTACTGGGGCTGAGTAGATGTTTCCCCTTTAGCTACTGGAAAAGATCTTAATGCAACTTACTAAAATGTTGACCTTCTTTGTGCAATGGCACATTGCAGGATCATGGTCAGTGTGTTACTCACCATTACTTCCAGGTTCTTTTTTTTTCTTTTGTAAAAGCTGCTTTCCTGCTTTCCAGCCAGTCAGTCTCTAGCCAGTACTGATGCAGAGGGTTATTTCTGCCCAGATGCAGAACTTATCATTTGCTTTAGATGAACTTCATGAAGTTGCCCTTGCCCATATCTACATTCTGTCAAGGTGCCTCTGAATGGCAGCATGACCATCTGGTGTAGCAATCACTCCTCCAAATGCCATGTACAAAATTATGGAAGGTGCAGGTTGTTGTGTCATCAACATCAATGAAGGAGTTAGTTAAACTATACCGGACCCAATGTTGACCTATACTGTATACCATTAGTGACTGGCCTCTGGGTAGACCTTGTGCTGCTGATCACAACCCTGTTAATCCAGCAGTTCAGACAGCTTTCAGTCCACCTCACTGTCCACTGCCCACTGTATTTAATCAGTTTGTGAATGAGAATGTTATGAGAAAAAATGTCAAAAACATAAAGTTGAGGTAAACAACATCGATTGCTTTCAACTCATCCACCAAGGCACTCCTCTCATCAATAGAAAGTTATTAGGTTAGTTAAGCATGATTTACCATTTGCAAAAGCATACTGATTGTTTTTGATCACCTTGTGTTTAGAAATAGCTTCCAAGATTATTATCTCCACCACATTCCAGGGATCAAGGTGAGTCTGACTTATCTATAGTTTCCCAGACCTTCCTTCCTCTTCTTGGATGTATGATTGACAATTACTTTCTTCTAGTCCTCAGAAACCTCTCTGAGTCTTCATGATCTTTCAAAGATAGTCAAGAGTGGCCCCCAGTGTCATAAGTACTTGTGGGTGTAACATATGTTTATCTCATAAATATCACTTATCCAGGATAAATCTTCCTATCTTCCCTGCTCAAGATGGCATTGATGATTTCTTTCCTCCTTTCCTCCTTTCCTCTTTTTTTTTTTTTTTTTTTTTTTTTTTCTTTCTGTGGGAGTATGATATTGATGGTTCAGGGTTTATTGCTCCTCACTAGAGTCTACCTGAGATTACTTTATATTCTGTTGACATAGTTTGCTTATTTGCTCTCTCTTCTGTGGTGTAATCCTGTAGCCCTGTAATACAGCACTGCCATTGCTAGCAAGAAGTCAAAGGCTTTTCTATTGAGTTTGCATATAATGTTCACTCTCATGTCCTTGCAATAAAAGCTGTGTATAAGAGTTGTATTTTGAATTTTAGCATCTCAGTTTCTCAATTGGCTAGTAGAATGAGAATGGATAGTCAATAACGCATACATTAAAGTTACTGTTAAATTTTTATGACTTTAAGGTCTATCTTATGAGCTTTTCCATTTCTGT
>VZSV01000436.1:89068-117084 GCA_013398735.1 Nothocercus julius
AAAAAAAAAAAAAAAGACATATGGAACACAGAAATTTGCTTACTTGCATGTCATTCTCAGTCACTTCTTTCATTGCATTTGCATACCAGCCTTACTTATGAACATTAATATACTCAGTTACTAAGTCTTTGTCTTGATTTTTCATCCCACATTTTATATAAAAAGTCATTGTCCCTTTCTGTCATTTTGCTTTATGCTTGAGAGACATTCATTATTTGTATTATGGGATATGTATTGACACTCTTGCATAATGAGATGCTCATCTGCCTCCCTGTTCATTTTTCAGAGTTTTCAGAGTTTAACATACATACTATAAAAACATTTCCATCATCTCAGCAGCTGTTTTCCTCCTCCTTTCTCCCAAGTACAACTACTAAAACATAATTTGTGAACTGCTCATGTCAACAACTTTTACTAAGCATGCCAACTGCCAAACAAGCTGAGAAACAGAGGAAGAAGAGTGAAGAGCTTGAAAACACAATATTGTTAAGAGCTGATTGAAGTCTGTCTGTTTTCTGTAACCACTGATTCTTGTCCTTGTTTCTGCTGCACATTGTGAGGTATGGAAAAAGGAGCAAGATTCTTGCCCTATTATATTTCACTGGGGCTAAGCATTCATGGAATATCCTGAATATAGATTGCCAGGAGGAAAACAATTCTTCATTTTCCATAACTTCAGTGTGTAATCACCTACCAGTATTTCCAACTAACATAAAGCAATCATTTTAGTTACTGGTGCAATTTAAGCCTTGATATCTTCTCATAGCAAGTAGTAGAAAAAAAAAAAAAAAAAAGTGATTTTTTTCAAGTATTTCCAAGTGAGTCTTAAGAGAAAGAGCTGTTATTTCACATACATAAGTCATTCAGGCATTCATTCACTTTTTTTGGTAAAATAAACAAGTTTTATTCCACTGGCTTGACTGTTATCACTGTAAATCCAAAGTGACTGATGCCAGTGGAGTTAGATGTGCTTAGAGCCTCCTCAGTAGTAAACTCTCACCTTGAGGATGGAGTCCACCCACGGAGCTTAAGATCTACTAGCTGTAGTCAGAGGAAAGTTTAATCAAGATCCAGCTTCTTTTACAAATAGCATAAAAGGAAGAGAATAAAAGCCTTCATGATAGATAGCTAATGTAATAAAAAGTAACAGTTTATGAAGAGCATAATATCGCTTCAATCATTTGAGGAAGTTCTTCATGTTGACTTTGGCATAAAAAGATAATTTACCGGGTTACTGGAAAGCTCACAGAGCTTACTATCATTTTTTGACTTCCCTGGGGTATTTGACAATTTTTTATTTTTAGTTGTATATGATCCTGTCTCATGATATATTACACAATTGAATTAGAGCCAGGAATATTTTCAGCTGTCTGATGATCATTTAACTTGTTTCCCTAATTTTTCCACATTTTTGTCTCTGCCTATTTTCATGCAGAGTTTAAATTCTTTCTTTTTATTCTTCCTTTGAAGGATTGTTGAGCAGATAAAAATTACAGAAGATGACAGTTTATTTAAAAACTGTAGCAATAAGAATTTCATTTTTTTTAATAAACAAGGAAACGAGAATAAATGAACAAAGCTCAGATGAGAATAAAAGAGATTCATTCCCCGTGTTTCTCTATATATTATCTAATTTGTTTTTTATAGATAAATCTCCCAGTTCAATCAGGAATACATCTTCTTCAATGTACCAAACAGGTTTATCTTGGGAGAATTTTCTTGAAGGGGCTTCTGCTTGCCTTTTATCAGTGTAAATTTTTCTATAATTTTTCTGGATTTTGTCATTATTATAAAATCAGAGTATTGTTTCCTCAGGCATTCCTTAATAATCATCAATAACGTTGTCATGCATTACATTTTGCTGTAATACAGCACATTTTATTAAAATTTGGTTAATTCAATACTTAATTCATTAAAAGTTTCAGTAGTTGCGGCAAGGTAAGGAAAACAAGAGTAATTTGAACACAAGCTTCAGGAAGATAGACTGTAACACTGACAACTATAAAGTTTTGGTTACATTTCAATAATCCAAAATATTAAATATATAGCTAAGAAAGTTTTAAGTAGAGCTAGTGCTTTTGGTTATCAAAACATCTGAAATTAACTGTATCCTTTTAAGAAATTCTCTGTTTTTTTCGTACAGGGAACATGTAAGTATAGTTTTGAAATGGTTACATTATTCTACATAATTAATTTAAAGTAACTACCTAACATTGGGTGAACAGAAATGGTCATAGATCCTTTAAGAAGATTAACAAACAAACAAACAAACAAAGACAGAGATCAGATTTTACATTTAACTTCTTATTTTTCTTGTTAAGATTTTAAGTTCATTAAACCCAGATTCTGTATATACCTTGTTAAATTATTTACACTGCTCTGTTAGAACCTGTGTTTGAATGTTTTCATTAAGTTGGAAAGTGGTGATGGAGTTTTGAATCACAGCTCTTTCTGCATCATTCTGGTAATTCATATAATGGTGATAAATGTCAAGTAATTTTAGCTTTTAAAGATTACTCTTAATTCAGAATGCAAGTCTCCATAAATTTTATATTTTTAATGCCCAATATTAAAATATTTTAATTTTTAAGATAAACTAAAGCTAAACAGCAACTTTTTTCTTTTTTTTTGTGAATTCTTGAAATCCCTCTCTATGTTATTGTGACTATTGAACAAAAGTTAGTTTAAAGCATACCTTTATTTTTAGATCTCACTCACTCAGAGAACACAATGTACTCATTGTGAGCACAAGAGCAAGCAAGCAAGAGCACAAGAGCAGCAAGAATATAAAGCCAAATGTCAAGAATCTCTCAATTTCAGTTACATATAAGTAATTCACAAAAATAAATGAATAAATAAATAAATAGGTAGGAACAACTTGATTTGCACAGGTATAATCAATCTTGCACAGACATAACTTGATAAGCCCAGAAATAGTTAAAATATTTAAATTAATAATAATTAAAATAATTTTACAAAACCTTCCCCAGATATTTATTATTAGTAACATTTGGTTAGGAATTGTTGTCAGATGGAATTTGATGAATGCAAAAAGAATTGATATTTTAGCTAGAGTTTACTTTTATGATGCCTGGTATTATATTATGATAGTATCAAAAATTGATATGTTTATAAGTGAACTCTTCTTTTAAATGTAATTCTTTTTATACAGATCATTATACAACATATGCAGAAACATTTACTGATTTAGATACTTGTTACTGAAAATGGATATATATTTTTAGATTGTTCATAGCACTTTTATCAATGTTATTCATGGCATTTTAGAGCCTTTAAAAGTATTTTTATTTTTCATTTTATTTTTCATTTATTTTTCATTTAAAAGTATTTTCATTTTTCATTATAAATTCTTTTTATACAGATCATTATACAACATATGCAGAAACATTTACTGATTTAGATACTTGTTACTGAAAGTGGATATATATTTTTAGATTGTTCATAGAACTTCTATCAATGTTATTCATGGCATTTTAGAGCCTTTAAAAGTATTTTTATTTTTCATTTATTAGTGTCAGAAATATATTGTAAGAATGATAAGAAAGCAGGTAGTAAAATTCTCCTAATGCAGTCTCTCACCATTTTATCACCAGAATAATATCAAAAAAAAAATAGTTTAAAAGTCATGTAATGAATAAAGAAATTAAAGAAAATTATTTAAAAAGAGAGTTCAGAGAAACAGATCAGAATGAAAAGGAACGTCAAAAAATCAATTATTTTAGATGACTTCAAAAGAAAATTGAATCAGGCAAACTAAACAACTAAACATAGTTGACAAGAAGCTTCTTTTAGTATATAGCAGGACCAAAGGAGTTTTTCTTTATCAAGATATAGTTTGTAATCAAAAGGTTTTTGATTTTAAAAGATATATTTACCATCCTTCCTTTTAGTTCCAAAATATTCTTTTTCATGGATGTTCATCTCCCATTGTCCCAAAAGAGAAACAAATTGCTGTGATATTGTCAGAAATTTCTATAAACAAAAAGCTATTTGCACAGAAAAAGCACTAACAAAGATTAACGAAAGACTCCATATCTAAATGTAGTAATATGTAAAGCTTCTATTTTATTCTATTTTAAAAGAGGTTTCTCATATTAAAGCTCTCATCTAACCTATCAGTCCTCTAATAGTTTCTTTTGGCAATGAAGCCTTGTTATATATTGCTTAAGTTGGAAAATCACTATCATTTTATTTAAGAAAAGTGTCACCACAAAAAGATCTTTTTTAACATGTGCTGTTATCACCTTAATATAATCTAATCACTGTAATTATTAATATAATCATCCTAATATCATCTAAAAAGCTTAATATATTCAGCAGTTCACACTAAGATTAAGACAATGTTTTACTAAGTTTTATCTTGATAGCAATTCATATTTAAATTACATATATTTTTAAAATATATTTAAAAATGCAACCATCTTTTGCTATTTTTTTTTTTTTTAAATTATGGAATATAAGCTTGTTCTAAATATACTAACAGAGTATATGTTCAGTGTTTTAGTTTCCCTTTTTGCAATGATGGTTATTATTTCTCAGTGTTGAAAAGAGTAAAAACACAGGAGCCTAATGGGTTAATGACAGAGGAACTCCACGGCAGCTAAATGTCCTGAAAGCAACGGGAAATAAGTGCACTTTCCTGTAATTCTGCCGCTGTCATCTAAGCCAATCAGAATTCAACTGGTCATCATTTTCACTTGAATCTTGAAAATCAGGAACTTTCCAGTTAGCATTGAAAATGGTTTGTGAGGATGATCCTTCATTGAGACATCTTTCTTTAAGGTGAGATTAGAAACTATGCAGAAAGAACTAGTGAACTGCAAGGACAATGATCATAAAGACCACCTCAAAGGTGAAATTTTCAGTTTAAGCTCAGAAAATGACAAGCTTTTTGTTGTGATTGATTGGGGATATTATTACGCTATATCTTAGAGAATAATGTGTCAAGAGCCCTCCTTTTCCTCAGGAGTAGCTTTTAAGCTGAGACTCTCATGCTTGATCCCTGACTGAGCCACTACATTGCACCCAAGGATATATCTGGCCATGTACCTTGCTGATCCGGACACTGACCTTCACCAATGGACCTGCGTTCTTGGCTTGACTTTGGACCTGTCTCATCACTATGGACTGGCCTGGTGGACTGCGGCTGACCGTGGTTACACTGGGCTGTGGTTGAGCCTGATTACTCTCTCCAGACCTAATCTTCATCCTGTTTGTTTATTCAGACTCCCAGTTCAGCCTTGGACCTGCCTCATCTCCAGCACTTTACCTGTGATTTAGACTCTTGGCT
This sequence comes from Nothocercus julius, assembly GCA_013398735.1. Taxonomy (NCBI): domain Eukaryota; kingdom Metazoa; phylum Chordata; class Aves; order Tinamiformes; family Tinamidae; genus Nothocercus; species Nothocercus julius. The sequence goes on from VZSV01000436.1 coordinate 94,380, forward strand.
TAACCCTTAGCTTTAATCAAAAGACCTGCTCTGCTTACTTTTTCAAATACTCTAGGACAGACCCTTGTCAGTGAAGCCTTGTGATCATTCTTAGCTCTCAGTTTCCCCTTTTGTAGTGCTTAGAAGTATGTGAAAGACCAGCTATAGGTTTTGGTGTTTTCAGGCATGTGATGTCTGGGAACACAAGCTAACTGTTCAATGGTATGATGGCAAAGCACTAAGGAGGGGCAAATTGAATGGAGTACAGCCACAAATACATGAAACATCATTCTCACATTTTGTGTGCTGATATAGCTACCAATTCAAAGTCATCATGCAATGGCTATGTTCCATAGCATACACAAATTGAATTTGTGTGTGTGTGTGTGTGTATGCATATATTTGTCTGTACTCCCTCCCTTTTTTTGCTCTGAAGCATATAGTTCTTCTAGAAAAAATAGCAAAGAAAATTGTGCTGAGATAAGTGTAACACACAAATTTGATAGGAAGAATGCTAATACTGCTCATGGAAACTAGGAAGAGTTAAGAGCAGATACAGAGAAATTTCAAGAAGAATGGAACTGGAATCCAGTAGCCATTAATGACGCTCATGGACTCTTCACAAAAACAACATCACATGCACCAAGCAAAGAGAAGTTGACAATTTGACCTGAGTCAATTTGTGACTGGAGAAGCTTGTGAAGAAGGGTTATGGAGCTGAGTTATGGAGAAGCTTGTGATAACTGACCATGCTTAAGACACTTTTTCACAGTGATCTCCTGATTACCACCAGACTGGCTGACATGGAGTTTGTTAAAGAATATGTTTAGCTGTTTCCTGTAGGAATTATATACTTAAATGTCATCTGACATTAGTACAAAAGAAATCAAAGGTACCTCAGTGTTTTAACAGCTCTCAAGTGATGTGTTTTGTTGTTTCCTTGGGTCAAAACAATGTTAAGAAATTCTAATTCAATTACTAAGCTGCTTATAATTATTATCACAACATCCATGACTATCAAAATATGAAAAGTGATTGTATACACTAAGAAATGTGAAAATTTGTTGCTGGAATACACATAGATAAGTAGAGAACAACTCAGAGCTCCATCAGTTCTTCTCATAGAGAATGAATTAGAGAAATCTACTCCAAACTTCAACATTAAAGTTACTGAGATGTTTGCAGGGCTAAAGAACAGGTGGATTTTTTTATAAGACACTGTCACGTGTTGATAAGAAAAATGTGCCTCTGTAAAAAGTAATCCGGTGTGAGTAATTAGCCTTTTAAAAGTGTTGTCTTCTTTCTCTGTTTTCCAGTGTAGAACAATAAATACTCTTGTCTTTTTAGCCTTATCTCCATTGGAATAATCTATACAGTTCTTTTTTTGTATGGTATTAGCCTTTTAAACCTCCATTGTGCTATATGCATTGAGATCCTTACTAGCTCAAAAAGAATTAGATTTACCAGTGGTTAGAATGTCTCTCAAAGGAGAACTGAAAAGTGCTCTGGATTTCGTAATTTAAAGTTACCATTAACTGGTTCTCTGAAACACAACAATCAGTCACAGTATATCACTCTTACTGTCTTCAAACAGTTAGTATTCAATGACTTATATCAAGTGCCACAAGTTCAGCGGGAAACAGTGCCCCCTTCTGCTCTTTACTCCCTTATTGATAGGGCTCCCCTATACTAACAATCTAATTGTAGATTACATTCTTAGGACTCTAATCTGTTCCATTGGGTCCTAATATTGAAGAAAATAGGGAATCATAAAGATGATGTAAAAGAGCTGAAAGAAATGACAGGTTCCTGCCAGAACATATCCTGCCAAAAGGAATAAAAATAGCCAAGACAAAAATGCAGTTGTTACCAGCACGACTGCTCCTACCAATGGAAAAGAATTCCCTCAATATTTCCTGGCAAATAGAGCAGGGAAAATCTGCCAAACAAAAAACAAACAATCAACAACACAACAAACAACATCAAACAAACAAACAACTAAACAAAAACAATGTTTCTCCTAATACAATGAGAAGATTCTGCTCCAGAGTTATTTCAAAGAAATAAATCCTTTTCTGTAATTAGTGATCCCAAGAGCAGGAAATTATAGTACAATGTTCTGCTTCATTTAGTTACAATCCTCAAGAAATCAGGACCCATGGATAATCCAAGGGTAACCCATTATTGCTCATGTCTGAGATATGAGAGATACAAAGGCTCCCATAAAGGTTTTTTGGGTTTGTTTATTTCCCTGCATATTTACAATTCAGTTCTCTGTCTTTAAAAAGGAAGTGACAGAGGAGAAGCATGACAATTCTAATGTTATGCACAGCTTGCTTTTAGATGTGGTGCTAAATCTGATATTCAGCAGATAAAATGAAACAGTGTTATCTTGTCCAGGCTGCCTGAATAATGGCTACACACCAAAGGAAACGGAATTAATGGATGGAGAAAAGAAAGGTTCATCTCTGAGTTATGGCAATCCATGAAAGGAAATGCCTGCTTCTCACTGATAAAAATAGATACATTTGTTTCTGATGAGTGAAGGAGTTGGGGCATGGGGGCAGGAGAGAAAGAAGTAATTATGGTCCAACAGAACTTGTATTTTTTAAAAAAACAGATGTGTGTTTTGGACATAACTTAGGAAAGCTATAGGAGATTAATGTTGTTGGCAAGTGTGATTCAGAGCATCATGGCAAGTGTTACTCAGAGCATCCTAAACTCAAGAGGCAGCACTGCAACCATTTCTAAAGTTCTCAGGTTCTTTGTCTGCTAATGGCAGAGGAATAAGTTATATATGCATCATATATGACATATTTTTCCAGACTTGGCAGATGATAGATACTATTACTTATGTTTTTACATATTTTTACAAGAAAACGATGTGTTCATGTTTTTTTTTCCATGCTTTTGTGCATCATAGATGCAGCATTAGTGCAGTTTTGGTTATTGGTCTTAGCCTTATTACTACTATTACAAAGGAATATGGAATTTCAAAGGAGAGGGTAAACTCACAGGGAAAATTTCTCTCACTACTTTCTTGCTGGTTCTGTAAAAGAAGTACCCTGTTCTTTCTGTGTAAAACCTAAATGGCCAGATGTAGCTGGTAATTGTTTTTTTTTTTTTTTTTTTCCCAGCTGCTCATCTGACTCTAAGTTGATAAATGGACTCAAATGAATAGGTAGTAAACTGAGTCTTTGGGAAGTTCTATCCCATCAGCTTTGAGGTTTCTTATCTCAGAGGAAAATCATAACCTATATCTCAACTTTGGCCTGGATCTTTGAAGGTTTCAACTATGAATCATGAAGTTACAACCCCAATAAAGTCAGCTTCAAAATTTCTGTTGACTTGAATGAGGAAAGGATTTAAGTTCCAATGACTGAGCTTTATGGTTCTCCCAGGTATTGTCTGAATAGGGATTTGAAGTTGGAAGTCATTTGAAATTCAAAATTTTCTGTAGTTCGTATAACATCCAATAAGAAACTCTGTAAAACCATTGACTTTTTTAACATAAACTTTTCCCAATTAATTTGTGAAGTGTAAGCTTTTTGAATTGCATAGAGAAGTGAATTAATTTTACATCATGCATATTTTTATATCTGACAGAAAATGAATTTAACAGCATATTTAATTTTTTAAGAGTACAGTAAAATGAATGGTAGATTTTAAGACATATTATGCAGCATGAGTATTTTTTTAATTCAAAGAAAATGAGCATACACAGATTTTTCATGATGCACAAGCGTTTTAGTTTTTTTTTTCTCTTTTTATAAAATCAGTTAAAGTCATGGAAATTGCAATTTACAGATGATCTATTATGTTTTTACATGCTGAAGTACACATTAAGCTTCCAATTTCTACCGTGGGACATTCAGCAAAATATGGTATCTCTTTCATTTAATAGCATTGTATAAGAATAGCAGAAGAAATTGAAAAATTTTGAACAATAATTAATCAAGCTATAACTATTTACATTTACTGAATTGCATATAGTGTTAGGGTGTGTGCGCAGGCAGAAAGAAACATAATTAGTAGTTATAAGGAGTATTTCAATTGTTTCCTGATGTTAAAAATCAGAGTGGGAGTCAAGGTACTTGGCTGGGTATCACAAATTATTATTCAGTTTTTGGCTCCAGCCACATTATTGCAAAATCAGGCTCCCAGATTACCTATCTTTATCATAGAATTAGGCTTCCTGATAACTTACAGCCTAAACAACATTATGTCAGGACTAGCCAGATATTAAAAGTGTTTCTAGACATTCAATACATGTCCCTTTATAACCATTCACAATCTCATTCATTTAGAATCAAGATCACTGAGTTACTTTTTCTTGTAGTAGCTTCTGTAAGCCTCAGAAATCAGAAGAGGGTCTGCCCTCCACATAACTTCTCTTCAGCTCAGGAACTCTGACAGGAATTAGAGACTGGATTTGTTTCAGCAGCCTTTGGACATCTATAATGTAGACACTTCCATCTGAAATAGTAATCTATTCTCTGTTCATAATTAATCAATTAAGATAAATAGACAACTGTAGTAAATAGTTCCTTACACTGTTTCAGACAATTATCTCAGGACAAAGGGGATCTTTCCTTGCTAGTTTTAATATTCTGGTGCAGACACACATTACAAACTCCTAGGCTTTGTTTATTGTGCATGGTTTTATGCCGGATGTTTGCACTGAATGCATTCAGATTTAATTTTAGGATGTTTTAAAAAAGTATTTATACTGAGGCTTGGGATGAGGTGACTACTTTGAATTTTTTTAAAAAGTTTTTTTTTATTCTTTCCTCCCCTTGCAACACATCAGATAACAGACATATTTTGTATATATATGTGTATATATATATTTTTTTTTCCTAAGGAGAATGGCCTCTAAACAATTTTAAATTTTCATTATATCTACTTTATAAGTGCTTCTAACTGATAAAAGGCAAATTTCCCACTGATACATGGGCAGTCTATTTGCATGGGCAACCATTTTTATCTGTCTTACGAAATTAACTTTTTTTTTTTCTTTTTGCAAAAAGCACTATAGAAAGCCTCCCAAAACACCTAAGTGCACCTTGTAATGTGCATTCGATTTTGCAGCACTGGTAAAACCGATATGTACTGCACACACACACACATAGATCTCCAAAAACAGTAGCTTATTTTACTCTCTGAATGGCTTTATTTAGGGGTAGATGTTTTATTTATTGATGTTATTTTCATATATGTGTGTGTATATGTATTTTTTTATTTTATATCACATATTTTCTATTTCTTTTATTATTCATTTATGACATATCAATAATGTCTATGGTAAGATATTTATATTTTAAATGTATAGAATTAGGAAAGATGAGTGCCAAGGAATCTCATTTTGTCCTCAGCTGGCAGGGCTCAATTTCAAGAGCATCATCTGGATGATATCTTGACATTACGTAGAAGGTAAAACCATCATGTTTTCAAAAATATAACCAGTGCCTATCATTGCAGATCAATGCAAATCCTGAAGAGCCCTGCAAACTTGCGATAGGCAAGATAAGTTCTATGTATTTGAAAATGCATCAAGAATTCATAAATTCATATCTCTAAAGCATGTTGGTACATAGCTACAATTTTTCTCTAATATCTGCACAGCTTATTGACCTCTTTCATGGAAAAATAGATCTCCTAATGCTATCATCTCCAAAGTGTATGTAGCAAATATGAGAAAACAAACAAACAAAACATTGTGAAGGAATCACTGGAAAGATTAACACATCACATAGAGTATCTGGCAGCATCAATAAGCATCCCACAGCCCATGACTCACAGATATTAAAACGGAATTTGTCCTGTGCTACCTTATAAGGAACTAATCAAGAATAGAGCCAAAGTGTCTGGCAAAGTGAAATGTCATCTCTGCCATAGAGATTTTGCAATACCAGATACACTGCTTGACTGTAACAAATAAAAGAAGTCTCAGGGTGAATATCTGTGCTGCCATTTTAGCAATTCTGTGTGATTAATTAGATATTGAGATAAACAGATCACAGTCATCTAAAAGTCAGAAGGAGCAGCAGCGATAAGGCATAACTATTCCTGAAACTGGATAGAAGTTAGTTTTGTATTGATGCTGCAAGCCTTTCCTTCAGCATATTAATTTTTTTTTTTTTTTTTTTTTTTTTTTTTCCGTAGGTTATTCTGGAAACAAGGCAAAGACAATGCTTATAAATGATGATGCTATCTCTTTCAGTAGCCCAACATCTACTGATAAAATTAGAGCATTTGATCCCTCACTGGGACTTAGTGAACTGTACAGGATCCTTACTCAAAAATTAAACAATGATTGCATTTCAAAATGTGAGAGAAACTAAGCAGCACATGAGCTAGTGTGGATTCAGCAAAGATAACCAAGTAAATTTTAGATATGGAGATATTTTGAAATTGTAAGCGAGTTTTTTTAATATTCACATTTTGAACACGTAGTCTCCTAAATGTTGACTTTTGCGATTTTGTTGTTCATATGCAGACCTGATTAAAAAACAAGCAAACAAACAAAAACCTTTCAAATTTTAGGTTTTATTCATTACTTGCAGCCTATAAGGTACTTGAAAAGGTGTCTACCTAGATGCTTAACTGAAAGCACCAAGCACTCTAGGAAGGAGAAGTATCCAATTTGCTTCTAAATCCAAAGGGAAGGGCCACCCTGAAACATCAACACTAAAGGGCTTGTCACTGAAAAGCATTCTTCACTGGAGCTTTGGAGCCCTGATCTATTTAACCAAAGACAATAGCTTGCAGGAGAGGTCTGACCTTTCTGTTGAATAGGCCGGTGGTCTCCAGCTCTAAGATTTATGACTTTTCAATGTTCCTACAGTGTGGAAAACAGCAGGTCATTATTGCTGAGTAGAAACCTAAGTAATATGTTAAAAAGCAGGCAGAGCAGCTTTTTATTCTTTGGTCACAAATAGTGTAACTTCTTAGCTGCTTTTATTTTTTGTTTAATTAAATTTATGTAAATTATAGTCTTTGCAAGAGGAAAGTAGGGCATAATTTCAAATCATTGTGAACAGGTGCAGCTCTGCTGAAATCAATGTTTACTCAACATCTGAATCTGACCTCATTTAAATAATTAATGAAAGCAAATGTATTTCTATATCATCTTCATCTTTTTCTTTTTCTTTTTTCTTTTTTTTTTTCCTCCTGGAGAGCTTTGAAATAATGGTTTCTTCTGTATATGAAATGCTGACTAATGCTTTTCCTTATTTAGTCAATGGCTTCAATCAAAATCTACAAATAGCTTCACAGACATTGAGAACTATTTTCCAGTTCATCAAGAATCAGTATCTTGGTAAGCTTTTAACAGAAAATGCTGATTTAGTTCATTTATAATCTATATGAAATTATCATTTGTTAATTTGTTAATTTGACCCTTTCTCCGAACTATTTATATCAAAATTAATCTACTCCTAATTTCCTGTATCAACAAAAAAAAAACCATAAAGAGCAAGCTCTTCAAGCTTACTAAAACCATGAGATCACAGAATCACAGAATGGTTAAGGACCTCTAGAGATCACCTAGTGCAAACCCCCTGCTCAAGCAGGAACACCTAGAGCACATTGCACAGGGTTGCATCCAGGCAGGTTTGGAAGATCTCCAAGGAAGGAGAACCCACATCCTCTCTGGGCAGCCTGTTCCAGGGCGCTGTCACCATAACAGGAAAGAAGTTCTTCCTCACTTGGAAATGTAACTTCCTATGTTTTAATTTGTACCCATTACTCCATGTCCTAACAGTGGCCACTATCGAAAAGAGTATAGCCCCATCCTCTCTACATCCTCCTCTCAGGTATTTGTACATGTTTATAAGATCCCCTCTCAGTCTTCTCTTCTTCAGACTAAGCAAGCCTAGCTCACTTAGCCTTTCCTCATAAGATAGATGATTCAAGTCCCTTAATCATCTTTGTTGCTCTAAGCTGGACCCTCTCCAGAAGTTCTACATCCTTCTTGTACTGGAGGACCCAGAACTACCTACAGTATTCCAAAGCTCCATGGCCTCACCAAAGCTGAGGAGAGGAGCAGGGTCATCTCCCTTGACCTGCTGGCAACACTCCTCCTGATGCAAGCCAGGATCCCATTGGCCTTCTTGGCCACAAGGGCACATTGCTGCCTCATGATTAACATCTTGACAGCCAGGACTCCCAAATCCCTCTCCATGGAGCTGCTTTCCAGCAGGTTGATCCCTAGTCAGTGCCTGGAGTTATTCCTCCCCAGGTGCAGGGCCTTGCCCATGTTCTTGTTGAACCTCATGAGGTTTCTCTCTGCCCAACTCTTCAACCTGCTGTCCAGGTCCTTCTGAATGGCAGCACAGCCCTCTGGAGTGTCAGCCACTCCACCCAGTTTGGTATCATCCGCAAACTTGTTGAGGATGCGCTCTGTCCACTTTTCAAAGTCATTAATGAACAAGTTGAACATCACTGAGCCCAGTGAGAGTGTGAAAATCAGAATCCCCTTATAAACATAAATATCACACTAGTGTGCATACCAGACATGTTTCTTCATCACTGCAATGTTCATCATTTTTTCTTTAGTCTGCTTGACATAGGCATGCTAGACTGTTTACTTAACATGTACTTTAGATTTGATAAAGGATGAAGTTATTGATCTGGTAAGGGGACTGGGAAGACTGTTTAGAACAGTTACAAAAAGGTAAATCATTCTGAAAGTGCAGGCAAGTAGAAAAACCTTACAGGTTAGATATACATGTTATATATGTCTGTCCAGTTGTGATTTTTCAGTGAAAATAGTAATAAAAATAATAATTTTGCAATAGATTTTTTACAATTTATATAACTATGTTTTATTGCTAATTCTCCATTCAACTGAGGAGATTAAATATTTAGTGTCAGTTTTACAATAACTCCAAAACTAGTCTTATGGTCAACAGTTCGAAGAATATTTTAGCACTCCCTTTTACATCCTAAAGAAGAAAAATAAAAATTCATTAATCTAGAAATACAGAAAGCCTGATTTGGCATGCAAAATGTTTGCAGATTTCAAATATTCTCGAATTTCTACTGAGTTGCCGGAAGCACTAAGAAGTGGAGGCATGGAGGCACTCACTCATCACAAAAAGTTATTGGTTTAGTACATGATGAATAGACCAGACATACTGTATTTCAGACAGCTTCCCTGTAATAAAAATAGACGTAAAATCTGTTGCAGGTAATCACTGAGGAGCCCATTAAAATATGAAGAAGTTAAAACATTTTGTCAAAATTCAAAAATTTGTAATGACTCAAAAGCCTTCCCCTCGGCTACCCTTTTCCAGGGAAAGACTAATGATCCAATATCTATTTAGATTTATATCTATTTAGATTTTCTCATAAATATAGATTTTACACTCCATTTTGGTATATTCTGGTAGTCAAAAGTAAATTGAGGTGGAGGCAGTGTTAGAGGAAATATGGAACTGAGAGGTACAGCTAATATTAAACAGGAAATAATTCATGGAACAGCAGCAAGATTTTTATATCAAGGATGTTGATATAATAGCAGTCTTTAGGTTCCCTAATTGGATTAAGAGACCTTTTAGCAATCTATATAAATTGCAAGTGGATAACTTGCGGGAAAAAAAAAAAAAATCAAGTTCAATACTTTGTCTTCAAGAAATCACTGAAAATTCAACTGATCCCTCAAACAAAATACCCTAAATGATAGAGAATAGACTTAATCAACTCGTGATGCCATAAGAAATGTCTTGTAGCCTCAACTAATCATCCTTGACATTGTCAGAAAGCAGAGCAATAATATTAGCAATGGCTTCTGTTGACTATTAGTTTAGTTGTGTCCTGATTTATGCATTAGAACAACATTTTTATCCTGATGCCTTTCTGTACTAGGTTTTTAATAATTCAAAGCACATGACATTATCCAACAGAATGTAAAGTTTGCAGGCTGTGAACTGTGAGCAAAGTTTCCCTCTCAGAGATACACCTACATCAAGTAAGGGTACTTTAGTTTTCCATAATATGAAAACCTGTGACCAATTTGAACTTTAAAGCATATGGACAGCCTTTTTATAGAGTTTTATTGAATAGACTTGATATCAGAATATGGTTTACCTCAAGAGGATATAAAAAGTAGCATAAACTTTAGTTACAAAAGGATATGATTGCTTAGTTCACAGTGTTAATGAGAAATTAAAATGCAACCATCACAGATTTAAAACAAAATGCATATCTCTGGCTAATTTCTTAAAGAAGAAAATAGCATGCTAATGATATCTGAAAAGCCTTGTCAGTTTAGTTGTGAAATGCAATCAGTTTGTCAAAACATGGGGATAGGTATTGAAGTGTGGCTCCAAGATGTCATTGAAGGCATTGTTATTTGACTCTGAATTGCAAATTTTAAAGTCTTAATTAGACAGCTGTGGAGTAGGTGTGATATGCTGTATTAATTGATGAATTGCTTGTTTGATTAAAGTATGATTAAACAGATTTATTTTTATTTCATGTTACATAAATGATAAATGACTCTAAAACTAGTTCTGTAATTAAGTTACACATACAGTAAATGAAGAAATTAATGTTTAATTAACTAAGGTCTTAACTATAGCACTTGGGACTCTATTGATTAAGGAAAATCTACAGTAACTATGATGGCCTAATATTTTTTTTCACAGTATTGTATGGAGGTTATAGTTTATAAAGAATTACATTAATTTCTGAAAAAAATAGTGGTTTATTCCTTGGAAAAGAGAGTTGTAGGTTTAGGCTCTTACTTGTTGAAAATTATACCATTATCCACATTGAATAAAATGTGCTGATTTCTACCATAAACTTTTTTTTACGCTAAAGACTTAGCTTTTTTAATTGGTTGAATCATTTACTTCATTTTATAATTTTTATTTTCAGGAGGAGATGATAGAAAGCCTGAAAGACAAACAAAGAGTTTCGAAGGAAAAATTTAAATGCTTCATTCCAGAAAAGGACATCTTCATGTTGTTAACATTTATATTGTGTGATTCTTCATCTGTCTTCAGATCGCCGCAGAAATCAATAGAAAAGTGAAAGTGAATTCAGAGGGAGGTAAAGTGAAACAATTCCAGTTAAATTAATATGAAATTTAAAAACCAATTCTGATTTTACTGTTAAGTAAAAATCAAGGAAAATAATGTTTTGACTTTTAGAACCATAAGCATATTTTAAAACCAATGATAAAGGTCTTACTGAAAAATAGTTGAGTACAGATCTTTCTCTTTCCACACTTACTGCATGAGATTCAGTAATGCTATAATCACATGAGAAATCAGGAAATAATAATTTTTTAGCCAATACGGCTACAGAAAAGACAGTTCAGCCCAACTGAGTGAAGCAAACTATCTATTACCCAGAGACAGTGAAGATGCAGTATGTTTGTCTGATATTTATAAAGAATACCTTGTAAATACTTTTCTCCACAGTTTTAGTAGTCTTTATTACCCAGCAGTCTCAGCCCATAGTTTCGTTTCTTAGATCAAAAAGAGAAAAATAGTACAGTTGCAAAAATGTGCAGATATATCTTTGTAACACTTTTAAATCATTGTTCCATTATAGTAAACTATGTAAAAGCTGAATGCCTATCTCATCAGCACCTCTGCGTTTTTGTGCTTCTAAAAGATTTTAATGGTTTCAGGATACAGGATGTGAATTTAATACTGTCTGTGAATCTTACAGTGAGATCATGACTTAACAAGCTCTTATTTCCATTTTCATTGGAAATAATAGTTCAGTCACAATCAAGCAAAGGCATGGGTGCTCTGAGGTCACAGAACAAATATGAATAAATCCCTGTCGGTGGTCCGTATGTAATCACCAGTGCAAGAATCCATAAAAAGGCTTGAACAATTAAATTTTTACCCTTTTAATTTTTTGTTCAATACATGAGACAACATTAAACTATTTCATGGTAATGAGTCATTTCCATTCTGAGTGCAGCCACTTCTGGTATTAAAACCATGACATGTGAATTTTACAAGGCCACTGAGAACACTTTATCTTATCTTATCTTATCTTATCTTATCTTATCTTATCTTATCTTATCTTATCTTATCTTATCTTTTTATGTCTCTCCACTGAGCTAGAAAACAAAGCCCTGATAATAGTATTTACCCAACAAAAATTAGCTTTGTTATAAGTCCACAAAATTTTATTATTGTATCATTTACAGGCTCAGTAACAACATAGATAAAATTAAGTCTTCCTTACCATAATATTATAAAATAAATTGGCCATAAGTAACCATCATAAAGTTGGCTATGGCAATGCATCTTTCCATTATTTAGTGAAAAAAATGGACAAGCTTACATGAAGCTGCTAAACATATTTGTGCTGGTATTTCATTTTCAATGCTTATTTTTCAAATATGAAATTACATGATTTAAAACATGAGTCAAGCAATTTTACAACTCTACTGGCTTCAAAGCGGAGAAAAGTCTTCTTCAGGAGGTTGGTATAAAGAAGGAAATCTTGGAATTATTGAGTCCTAAAGTCAGATACATTTGCAGCACTTGCAAGTTGATTGAGAGATGCTTTGATGTTGATCTGGCTGGAATAAATATTAATAATTGCAATATTTACTATTATATTGTTTTGTTTTCATTATTATTAATTTATAGAGCTCTTGATTTAGAGTGTGAACCCTAAACTTCTGCTTTGGAAGTCTACACACACAGAAAATTCCTATTTATACCTTTTCATTGTGTATTTTGAGTGATTCTCAGGCTGATTTGCTAGGCAATATGAATGCTCTCATTAACATGCTTTAGATAAAGCCAAGAGTAGTAGTTTCTCCTTCTTCCTCCTTATCTCTAGTTCTCACTGAATGTGGACTGAACAATTTTTATTTGTCCCCATAGCTAATAGTGGACAGCTTTTTATCCCATAAAATATTTTTGTGATCAAAGTAATTCCTCCTAGAAAGAACAGTGTAAATCATAGATGGAAAAGAACTGACATTGAAGAGAAAGCTATCTAATTTCCTCCAATTACGCAAATGTATTTTACAAAAAGAGAAGGTAGTATATCTTAGAGAAACTTTATATGCTTCTCTGTGAAATGAAATGATATATATTTTATCATAGGAGAACAGACTTCAAAATTTATTTTTTTTTCCCTCATATAGCTAATTTCACTTAAAAAAAAAGCTGTCAAAAACACATTTCTTGTTTGAGAATACTTGCTGGCTATATTCATCATTTTCATTAGAACCTCAGAATTTTAAGAATATTCATGTAAAGAAATCATATTTTATTATGATTTACAGCAATTATTATAGAAATTGTCCCTGCAGGTCTTCAGTACTGGAGTCACTTTACGATGTTAAATCAACAGAAAAGCTCAAGCTTCTGCTGTAAAATCATGAGACATGAAGAAATTCTATGTGCACCTGCTGAACTTTTTGCAATAGACATGTATTTCAGATATGTCAAAAGTTGCAATAGCAAAAAAAGAAAAAGAAAGCAACTCTAGCTGTGGATGATACATTACATTAGATAGTGCTTTTAACTTGATATATCTGTACTCAACACAGTGACTTGTTACTGAATTCCTCTCCATTTTCATTTTTGGCTTTGACAAAGACAATTTGCATTATGCATTCAATAATGTAGTAAATAGACCATGAAAAATGAAATGAAAATCCTGGTATTTGCACTCACTTGTGCAAACTGCTTTCCAGAAGAGGAACTGCACAAAACTGTTTATCTGTATTTGTATATGTATACACAATGAGGACTTATAATTTAAATGAAAATTAAATGTCTTGACTAAGTTTGATGGGATTTTGGTACAGTTCTAAACTCCTTGTCAAACACTTCCCTTTTATTGTTCTTTCTCCTTCTATCAAGAAAGAGAATATAATATAAGGAAAGAAAGAACAGAACAGTAACGTGCATGTAAGTTCGAGCAGAACTCTAGATAGTCATTTCACCAAATCGAGACTAACCCTCTAATGGAAAGATGTATATAAAACAAACTAGCTCATGTTCAAAATAACTTGCATAAGAATATAATATAATGAGACATAGCAAGTCAGTACAAGGTTCAATTTGAGCTCCGAGTTCAGTTTGCTGCTTCTGATAGCATCAATGCTTAGGAAAGAGTGTAGGAGCAGGATACATACTGTGATGTTTTCCTAGATGTCTACACCCTTCCAGTCTATAATGATTTGTGACTCAAGGTCTTCCCGAGACAGAATTGATTTCTTTCTATGTAACAGACCTCAAAGCATTTTTCTTCAAGACTATATCAAAGTCCTCTTTTGAGGGTGCATAAACTTCTGTCACTCAGAATGTCCAGTGACACAGTTCAATAGCTTAACTGTGGTGTGTGTAAAGAAATATTTTATTTTGTCTGTTCTGAGCCTGCTGCCCATAGATCTTTCACTGAGAAAATGTGGTAAATAGGACCTTCCTGTTCACAGTCTTTATGACAGTCATGCTTTTATAGACTGCTCTTATGGCACACATATGTTTCCAGGCCCAAAAGAGATAGCTTAGATCCACTGCTACTAGAGCTCTTAAGTCTTGCTTCCCTTTACCTCTGCAATCACTTTACCTCACAATCAAATAAAAGCAAAATATTTCTTCTCTTTTTTTCATACAGAAATGTAGTAACACAAAGTAAAACAAAGAAACAAACAATCAAGCCAACAAAATATTTTTTCTAATCTACTTCAGTGCAAATAAGTTCTCCTTCCAATAAACAACTAATATTGCAATTGTAAAATCTTGTGACTAAACCTTTCTTTCTCTAGGATACCTAGAGATATCCTACTCTAATTGTATTTAATACTTCATTAAATGCAAAACAAAATAAAACAAATGAAATAAAACAACAACATCTTTGCTGGAAGACAAAATAATAATAATAAAGTATAACCTGCAGATACATTTTTGTGTATTTCCCTATTTTTAAATGGTATTCTATGGGGGTCACATCATATGCCATTTGCCCACTTTACATTTTTACTTTGTTCTGTTTCATGCTTTTTCTAACTTTTAAGTTCTTTTTCTGTGCTTTTATTATATGCCAGACTTTCCACATAGATTTGCCATGCACGGAAAAAAAAATATATATATATATGAACAACATCTTTTTTTTGTCGTTTTCTAATGCATTGCTCATTCCTGGTTATTAAAAGGTTGTAATAACTCAGATCAGAAATATATTTGAGTTTAGTTAAAAAAAAAAAGACACCATCACTACATATATAAACATGTTTATTCAGGCTCATTATGTTTTCCATATTGTTTGATTTTAATGTCCAAACTCAAACCTTACAGATAAACCTTATATATTCAAGGAAAGGAATAATCCAGATATATATTTGGAAGCTCTTAGGGGTGTTGTAACAGATCAAATAGCTATTGAAAAAAAAAAAAAATCCAGATTTATATTTAGCAAAAATAAGAGCAGATACTCTTAAGTCAACACAGTTATGCAAATTTACACCTGTTTGTCTTTTCCCATAAGGTTTTGTAGCATAATAGGATAAGCAGGTGTTTATTAGCTTCAGATTAACATTTTCCTCTTGTTAATGAAGTACTTATCTCTTCTAAGTATTGCTTTTGCAGGTGCTCTCCTTGTGTCCCAAACAAATGCTGTCAACAAATAGTACACATCTCCTTTCCAAATGACGCAAAGTAATATACATGCTTTGAAGCTGGGAAAAAAATGTTTAAAAAACAAGTGAAGCTGCACTAACACCATCAATTTGTGAACTATTTCCCTGGAAAATATTTCATATACTGTTATACACTATATATATTTTATACTTTAAGCTATATACTGTTACTCTCTTTATAATGCTAAAGGTTAAGAGAGAATGCACATGCATGGGCCTTGGCAGCTATATAATTTATAAACTTTGCTTCTGAACAGTGCGTTACCATTATTTTATCCATGTTTATAATTATGAGAAAATAAACTCAAAATCTTGGGTGCTGTTGTAAATTGTCCAAGACAAATACAGAGCCTTTGACTGACACTTGCTTAAGTTTGCTGACATGCCTCCAAGATGTTTGCAAATGTATCATAAGGAATGAGAATTAAAACAACATGGCAACTCCAGGAGATACTGTTTTCCTTTTTTTTTTTTTTTTTTTAGTTGACAGTAGATTTTTTTTTTTTCCTTTAAAATCCTGGGCATACTTTGTCATATGGTAGATAAGCGCTGTAGTGATTTTTACTTGTAAATCCTTAGTTCTTTGTCTGGAAATCTTGAATATAATTTTCAGTCTTGTGACTAAGAGGAATTGTTACCTTAGATCAAGTTGTGTGATGTGAAATAATAAGTATTTCTTTTACTTAACACATTTAATTGTGTACATATGCAATGAAAGATGGACAACAGGTTTTAAGGAAAAGAAATAGTTGCAAAAATGCATTATTGCTATGCTGAGGTTTAGTAATTTAAATGTATGTTATTTCAAAGGATTCAGAACTTATTCAAATCAAAGTTCTGGGCTTCTATATATGCCTCCTCCTTCTCTTTAAACCTCACTTAAGATTTTCATCTTCCAGCTCTTTTGTATGGTTGCTCCTTCCCAACATAATGTATTCTGGGGTGTGCATGACATTCTCTTCAGTATTCATACCTTGTGAACTCTCTTTTATCAGGAGATTCCAACTCTGTGCTTAAAAAATATTAAAAGTAATTGTTCAATGAAATATTAAAGAAGTAATCCATTTCTTTTCCCCAGCTCTGCAGAGGTACTGCCAAGTTTGCCTCATTCTCTTTTTACCATTGATGTAGAATTTCCTATTAATCCTGAACAAAAATATATGTGCAATGCTCTATATGATTAATAACACCTGCCAAGACATTTCTCTGCAACATAATAATTGTTTCAAGGGTTCCATCTTTGTTTTTGTTTTGTACAGTGTTTATCTGACTCTTAATAAATTACATCTCAAGTGAAATAACGTATAACAATACCACAATTTAGGTGAATGAACTGAAGACTTGGACATCTGCCAAGTATGAAGGTGATAATTTGCTAACTTTTCATCTCTTCATGTGAGCTAGAGTGTAAGTCCAATCCTAGACTTACTGTCACTTCAGATTGGAAACATAGATCCTTCAAGAAGTATGGCTTACTGTGATTGTGATGGCATGATCCTAGATGTTAAAAATAGTCCTATAATAAAATTACAGTCTATCTGGAATCTTCATTTTTTCATTTCAGAGGCTTAACTACTGCTTTTGCTTTGCTTCTCTAAAGGATAGTAGCATTAATTTTTTTCTCCCTATTTAATAAAAAAATAAAAGTAAACGTATACTACACAAAAAGCAAACATACAGATTACTTAAAAAAGCCCACTATGACAGAAGACCTCATGATGTTTCATGTATCATGCATACTTACTCTGACTAGTTGGAATATGCATATTTTTGAGACCATGTTAAAATTGTAGAAGGTTTTGTTTGTTTTTGTCCCATATTCTTCAAAGATAAATTGTTCTGAGGACAGCTGTTCCTCTGTTCCTTATTAAAGTGAATTTTATGACTTAAAAGAATGCTCATTTTTACTGCCCCCTTGCCAATTTTGTTCTGGTAAGATCCAGAATAGGCTATTAAAATCAGTATGTTTCTAATACTGATCTATATGATGTAAGGAGAGTTCTGTTTTTGCTGACTTTATGTCTACAAAATCGCTATCTGTGACAGTGTACTCCTCTGAATCCAACTTTCAACTCTCTTCTTTAAGATCTACAATATAATGCTACAGCTTCTGTATGTAGGTACTTTTTGTTTCTGCACATTTACAAAATAAAGAGTCAGAAGTCCAACTTAACTTCTTTTAACTTTTTTTTGTGCATCCCAGTCATACTGGCAAGGAGCTCAAGTATCATGCATTTTTTTTAAAAAATATTTATTTATTTATTTATTGTCAGATCATAAATTGCCTTGTCTTGCCTTGTATTCCTAAAAGCAGTGCGTTTGAATCACATTTTTGGGGCAAAAGGCGAGTTTTCCTGTTGAACCTTAAGTTTGTATTCCCCAGACTCTTCATTAACTGTTCCTTGTGATTTTTTTCACATGTTTTCTTTGTTCCTTGAGGCTATTTTTTTTACAATATCTGTTGGCACTTAAAACACCTAAGGGAACTGACAAGAATAATTGGGAAAATCCACAATATACTTGAAACTTGTCTTTGGGGACCACCAATTTCCTTTGCTTCAGATGGGCGTCTTTTAAAATTGGCAGAAGAGATTCTAAAGGACAGGAAGATCTGATATCTCAGGAAATATCTGCAATTAAATCCTGTTCCTCTATAGTACTGACAAGCTGGACAAATAGCATAAAGTAGATATTTGCTTCTCCAGACCAAACAAGACAAGGGAATAAAGCAGCAAAATCACAAGATAAACTGGGTTATGTACAATGCAAGTATTCCACCCCAATTTTTTCATGAATTTGCTACAAATCCTCTGTTGTGGTTATTGTGAAATGACATCTCATCCAGCAAATATTGGTATAGGTCTTTCTTTTCATGAGTTGAAAGGGCTTTCCTATCATTTTTCGTTATGCCTACACTGTCCAGTTAAGCTTCCTTTATATCTGCCTTATAGAAGAGAACAGATTTGATGTCTAATATAACAAAAGCCATGTAGTGTCAGACATATTCATCTGTGGTAATGACCTGTCTTTTACTATTATCAGGCAAGTATCTAGATTATAAAAGTATCATGTACACTCTTTCCTTATAGCACTCTGCCTACTGTCTTTCAAACATTTGCAGTTCATGGATTTGCTAATGTACATAAGATTACTGTGGATTTATTTACCATCAGCTCCTCTCAGTTGCTCATAAATTCCTTCCATGATCTTATATTGCCTCTTCTGAAGCTCTGTAAACCTTCAGCACGTCAAACATCCTTTGGCAAGGAGTTTTTCCCTTTATTGATAAAAGAGCTGCTCCTTTTTCTTGCTTTGAATTGGGCTTCCCCTATTTGCATATGACATCTATTAGTTCATGATTCCTGGGCTGGCCTTGTAGTGCTGAAATCCTCATAATGGAGGGGATAAATGGTAGGATCTGTGTACGTGCATTAATATCCATATAACTGAGTAAAGTCCTTACTGAACTAAGCTTTTTTATTGGGAACGCTGTAGTCTGTTACAAATTATTCCTCATAATCCCTGCTTAGCTATTTCATTCCTTTTTTTTTTTTTTTCTCTATTTTAAATGAAAAAAAAAAAAATCTGTGCTATTTCTTCTCCTTCTCTATTAACTTTTTCTAAACAGTTAGTACAGAAAGACTGGAAATGAATCGAATGCATCAAAATTTGGATTGAAAAAGTTTCAGGTATATTTTGAAAGTCTTTTCACACCCTGTGAGTTAATTTTGAAGTGAATTAAGAGCAAGGAAAATGGGGTTATAAGGTGAGATTGATGCTATCATATCTTATTTCCACATGGGAGAATATAAAGTACTGCAGTTCCGTAATGGAGGTCTTGTAAGACTGAAGAATTTTGGACCTCACTGGAGAAAAGAATTATAATGACAAGGAGATAAAATAAAAAAGTCAAATCACAAATCAGAATGTAAGATGAAGGGTGGATAAAGATTTCTGTAGTGGCTCAATCAAAACAAGGACATTTGCATATCATTCAGATGATGGGAGAAATCTCATGAAACAGGAAATGAGATTAAGAATTTAAGGTTGAAATGACAAATAGGGTACAACTTCACTGCTGAGTAGGTGCAAGCTTGGCTGCTTTTTATAGACTATCTATATCTGCCCCATAATGCTTGCCTTTTACCAAAAACTCATGTATCTTCATTCTAATGCTTATATTTGTGCAGGTAAGATATCCCATGCACTGATCTGTTCAGTCCTTTAAAGTGTAGTGTGAAGGGTATATTTTTCCTGCTGGACAGCCACTGTGGATTTGCTCTTAGTCCATGCAAGCTCTTCACATCCATGTTCTGTCCTGTTCACATCCACACACTGTGAATGGTGAAGAGTTGTGAAATCTAGTCACACTTCAGAAAGAAGTCCACAGACATGTTGGAGTACACTGCAGCATTTGTTGCTGTTTCATAAAGATGGCAGCATGCCCTACTGAGATCACTCATGGACTTACTGAGATCATACATAAGCTAGAGAAAGGACTCCTTTGACACTTTCCTTCAGTTCTGGAGCAGGACAGCAAGCATAAAATATTGTGGCTACATCTTCCTGCTTTTCAGAAATGTCATGATATTGCAGCTAGATATCATCCTCTCAGTTAGGTCAGATCTTCACTCTCTCTTCAGCACAAGGACATCCAGCACATGTAAAAGGAGCTATGAAGTCAGAAGCAGATGGGTATTCTTCTTCAAAAATTGGTTTTACACTGGAGCTAAACAGTTTGAGTACCGCCAGCAATTCTGGGGTAAGTGATTTACAAAGTAAATGTGATCAAATGACTGTGATCTTGGAATGGACTTCTTAACTATGCTATGTTTACCAAGGATGCACAGTCTTCTTAAATGGTATGTGTGAACATGATAATTATAAGGGATATTACTAGTTCATTAAACATGCTTTTGCAGATTGAAGAAGGAGGATTACAAACTTCACGATAGGATCTTTAACTGTACAATACATCAGTTTTCAAAAAATATTTTCAATTGAAAAAATATTGAAAAAAAATACAGATGTGTATTTCTGCTGGTCTATTCACAAAATCACAGGAGAAAAGAGCTTATCAAAACAGAATGAGGATTTGGCTGAGTGAAATAAAGATGACATCAAAGACAAAAGAAAAATAAAAAGATGGTTTTGTACCAATATCCTTTTGCTGAAGGATAACCATCACCTGTATGATCTCAGTGCCTTGTACTGGTGTATCTTTGTGACTGCATGTTTCTTATCAGTTTACTGTATTTTCAATCTGAGATTTCAGAAGTTATGCTTTGAATTTCCTGCTTTTTCTTTCTTTCTTCCTTTCTTTCTTCTCTTTTTCCTTTCCTTTCCTTTCCTTTCCTTTCCTTTCCTTTCCTTTCCTTTCCTTTCCTTTCCTTTCCTTTCCTTTCCTTTCCTTTCCTTTCCTTTCCNCCTTTCCTTTCCTTTCCTTTCCTTTCCTTTCCTTTCCTTTCCTTTCCTTTCCTTTCCTTTCCTTTCCTTTCCTTTCCTTTCCTTTCCTTTCCTTTTCTTCTGTACAGTGAAGCAATGTGAAGAACCTGAAAAGGTGTCATGAAAAGGTGTTAATGAAATCAGATAGTCTCCCTGTATATTCAGACAATGCAAACAGGCATTCATAGAGGATGATAAATATGACTGAGAACCAAGATAGTTGATAGGAGACTTTTTCTGACAGTGTTACCTGTTATAGAATCCAAACGACCAGTTCATCAACCTGATAGCAACCTCTGATAGTAACCTCACTTTTGGCTTAACTTTCTTTTTGGTTAAATTCCTACAACAAGGAAGGCTATCTCACTCAACACAAGCTGGCAAGCAACTAGAAAAAAAAAAGCAAAAATTCATAGGAGGTCAAATTCCCTGAATTTATGCACACAACTGTCTTTAGTTTCAGTACAAAGTTGCCTGTGCATAGTAAAAAGTACAATCCCATATTGTACAGTAACATATAAATAAAAGGTTTAGATATAATCAAATAAATAATCAGAAGATCTAAGTGAATTACATTTAAGTATATATGAATACACACACAGAGGATACTAATTATTAGGTTTTACATTTACTTGGATAATTTAGGACAATAAATATGTTTTCATTTTAATTTATATCTTGGTGAGTCCATTCTTTTTCTTTCCTAATAAGAATGATCTTATCTTCTGGGTCATTTATCCTTCATGAGCTCATACTTTCAAGGTGAATAGATTTCAGTTAACAAGAACAAATATATGGCTTCCAGACATGCTTTATAAATGTTGTCTGGTATCCTGTCAGTGTTTTAAAAGCCAAGCTATAAATAAAATGGCAAAGGTTGGTTTAACTGATGAGAACAAATTATTTCCACTTTATTACACACACGCGCCACATAAAGACAAGTCAATCGTATGGAGAATCAGTTAAGGTTCTACATCTTTATAATAGGAAAGAAAAGAAAAGTGGTGTTTGGGAGAGTTTATTTCCAAGACAAATTACTGGAATATTTACCGAGGACTAGGTGACATTATCTGAAGGTGCGTTATCTAAATTCACTTGTAATTGCAGAGTTTCATTTCACCGTGTCATGATGAATGAACCTTGTGGCAGAAATTACTGCTTATCACCAAATAAACAAGCATTTTTTAAAGATACTATAAAGTTGTTATCTCTCTTTTGTCTTTTGTCTTTTAAATAGAATTCAAGTAAGCCTAAAACACTGTGATTT
Source organism: Nothocercus julius (assembly GCA_013398735.1). Classification (NCBI taxonomy): domain Eukaryota; kingdom Metazoa; phylum Chordata; class Aves; order Tinamiformes; family Tinamidae; genus Nothocercus; species Nothocercus julius. Next base: position 116,705 of record VZSV01000436.1, read on the forward strand.
ATACTGTGTTGTAAATCTTATTAAATGGTGTCCCGATCCAGTGTCGGGGGAGGTTTTGATACGATCCCAAGGGAGAGACTAAAACGCAAACGAGGTCAAATGCCATACAGCCTTGTAAGCTTTATTCTCATAAGCATGATAGGACAGAGAGAAGAAGAAGGAAAAGGGAGAGAAAAGCAAGCAATCAGGAGAGATGCAGCAAGATTATAGTTACCACCACCGCCAGTGCAGCTAAGTGTCTCGGTGCCTCGATGCAGGTGATGTTCAGGGAAAGAAGCCGTGTCCCCCGGAAGAAGCTGCACACTCGTGGGGGAATATGCAGTTCTTTTATGTCCCCGTTCTTGAAGAGTCTGCCCACTTTCTGTGTGCTCTGATGCTCC
>VZSV01000436.1:156814-171076 GCA_013398735.1 Nothocercus julius
TCCTTTTACCTCATGAGGTTCAGCAAGCTGGCTGTAAAGGACACTAAATTTGCGTTGGAGAATTGTACGCAGGTGGAGCAGGGCTGCATGTCTGGAGATTCCTCCTCTCTCAGAGAGAGAGAGAGAGACCCACACATCCTAGAGGGAGAGAGTTCCCTGGGATGCCAGGAAGCACCCACTCTACTCTGCTTGTGGTCCTGGATGCCCATGTAAATGAGCTGGTACTTCCAGTACTTCAAGTGCCACAGCCTTCTCGTCCACGCTCACTCCTCCTCTGCAGACAGAGTCTTACCATTTTTATCTCCTGAACTAGTCTGCACATACTAAAAGGGAAAGAGGGTATACTCCTGGCCCAACTTGAGGCCTACTTGCTTGTAAATGTGGCCTACTTGTTATAGATGACATTTTCATGTACTTTCATTACAGGAAAACATTTTGAGTGCCAGTAACGAGGATTAAAAATCTTAAGGAAATTCAGTTGTGTCAAGTTACTTAGCCCTTGAGGTATTATTTCTGGATTTAACAAAATTCAACAACCAAGTAGTAGACTTCACATGTGTCCCTTCTCATGGCAGTGCCTTAATCTTGAGAGCTCAGGAAACCTTTACTACAAAGAGTCTGGGCCCTGTGCCCTCTGCTGTACAATATAAGGCTGCAATCCTTAAAAATAAATACATAGATAGATAGTGTAAGAGACTGTTGTGGATTGTGTTTGTCTCGACATTGTTGCCATACCATTTAGGACTTCTTGACCTAGGCATCCCATCTATCACCTCGAGGTGTCTTATCTCTATACAATTTACACCTTGGCATCCCATCTCTGGGAGGACTGGGATATCTCCATACAATTTACGACTTCTTGGCATTGACATCCCGTCTCTGGGAAGACTGAGATATCTTATCTCCATACAATTTGCAACTTCTTGGCCTTGGCATCCTGCTTCTGGGAGGACTGTGGTAGCAGCTCCAGATGTTTTATCTCCATCAGACCCAAACAATGGTCAGCAGTGTCTACAGAGCGGCACTTGCACTCAAGTTGGATGAAGGGGAGCATCAGAGCACACAGAAAGTGGGCAGACTCTTCAAGAACTGGGACATAAAAGAACTGCATATTCCCCCACTGGTGTGCAGCTTCTTCCGGGGCACACGGCTTTTTTCCCTGAACAACACCTGCACTGAGGCACTGAGACACCTGTACCTGCACCAAAGAGGAGCCAATGACACTTAGCGGGATTGGTGGTGGTGGTAACTATAATTTTGCTGCACCTCTCCTGATTGCTTGCTTTTCTTTCTTTTTCCTTCTTCTTCTCTCTGTCCTATCGTGCTTATGAGAATAAAGCTTACAAGGCTGTATGGCATTTGACCTCGTTTGCGTCTTAGTCTCACTCTTGGGATCGTATTGAAACCTCCCCTGACACCGGATTGGGACAGATAGTGAGATAGACAGACAGGCAGATAGATAAGCTTGTTTTAACTAGCCTAAGTGTTTAATATAATAATTTAAAAGTGGAAAAAAAAAATTCCTGTCTTCTCTCTGAAGTGCATTGCACTTTCAAAGAATCCGTAGTTTGAAGTGGATGGAAACCACTCCTAGTTCATCTCAATTTTGCTTAAAAATGCTGCACAGGCAGACTGCTTTCTGCCGTTCTTTGTGCCCATTCAGCTGTTACTTAGGTTTGTTTAATCATTAGAAGAGCCAGTTTGAGGGAAAGGTCTCAGTTTATCAATTCTGGGTGCACAAAAAAATATTCTTGTCCCAGTAGTTCATGTTACCATCATGAATAAATGTTATCAGAGCTTGATGTACCTTGTTGGTTAATAATATTTGTGGTAACCACCATTAATCCTGGTACATTTTCCTTTCAGAGGAGGAAGACAGTAGTTTCACTCTTATTTCATAAGGCTCCCTTGTAAAAGAACAGGAATCTATCTACAGAAGATTAAGAAAATAAAAAATCCACAGTGTAATAAAGCAGACTATACTGAGAAACTTGTCAAGATTAAATGAAGGAAAATTTTCATCAGCCTGTAAGCTAAATAGCAAGTTTGGGGGGGAAACCCATTTCATAGAATCACAGAATCATAGAATGCTTAAGGTTGGAAGGGACCTCTAGAGATCATCTAGTCCAACTCCCCTGCACACACAGGGTCACCTAGAGCATGTGGCACAGGACTGTGTCCAAGAGGGTTTGGAAGATCTCCAGAGAAGGAGACTCCACAACATCTCTGGACAGCCTGTTCCAGTGCTCTGTCACCCTCACCTTCAAGAAACTTTTTCTTAAATTCCTATGGAACTTTTGGTGTTTCAGTTTGTGGCCGTTTCCTCTAGTTCTATCAGCGGCCACCACTGAGAAGAGGCCAGCCCCATCCTCCTCACTGCCTCCCTTGAGGTACTTATAGACACTGATGAGGTCTCCTCTCAGCCTTCTCTTCTCCAGGCTGAACAGGCCCAACGCTCTCAGCCTTTCCTCATAGGGCACATATTCCAGGCCCCTGATCATCCTTGTAGCCATGTGCTGGACTCTCTCCAACAGTTCCACATCCCTCTGGTATTGGGGAGCCCAGAACTGGACACAGGACTCCAGGTGTGGCCTCACCAGGGCTGAGTAGAGGGGCAGGATCACCTTCCTCCACCTGCTGGAGACACTCTTCCTAATGCACCCCAGGATCCTATTGGCTGTCTTGACCACAAGGGCACACTGCTGCCTCATGTTCAACTTGTGATCCACCATGACGCCCAGGTCCCTCTCTGCAGTGCTGCTCTCCAGAAGGTCAGTCCCCAGCTTGTACTGGTGTCTGGGGTTATTCTTCCCTAAGTGCAGGACCTTGCACTTGTCTTCGTGGAATTTCATAAGATTTCTCATTGCCCAGCTATCCAGTCTGTCCAGGTCCCTTTGGATGGCAGCACAGCCCTCTGGGCTATCAGCTACTCCTCCCAGTTTGGTATCATCAGCAAACCGGCTGAGGGAGCACTCTGTGCCTTCATCCAGGTCGTTAATGAATAAATTGAACAGGACTGGACCAAGGACTGACCCCTGGGGGACACCGCTAACCACAGGCCTCCAACTAGACTCTGCGCCACTGATCACCACCCTCTGAGCGCTGCCATCTAGCCAATTCCTAATCCACCTCACTGTCCACTCATCTATCCCATACTTCTGGAACTTGCCCAGAAGGATGCTGTGAGGGACGGTGTCAAAAGCCTTGTTGAAGTCGAGGTAGATGACATCCACCGCTCTCCCCTCATCCATTCAGCTAGTCATTCCATTATAGAAGGCTATCAGGTTAGCCAAACATGACTTTCCCTTGGTGAATCCATGTTGACTACTCTTGACCACCTTCTTATCCTCCATGTGCCTGGAGACAACTGCCAGGATGAGCTGTTTCATCACTTTTCCAGGGACGGAGGTGAGGCTGACTGGCCTGTAGTTCCCTGGGTCCTCCCTCTTGCCTTTTTTGAAGACTGGCGTGACATCGGCTTTCTTCCAGTCCTCCGGCACCTCCCCCGTTCTCCAGGACCTTTCAAAAAGGATAGAGAGTGGCTTAGAGATGACATCTGCCAGCTCCCGCAGCACTCTGGTGCATTCCATCAGGGCCCATGGATTTGTGGGTATCGAGTTTCCTTTGATGCTCTATGACCCAGTCTTTCTCAACCTGGGGCAGGTCTTCCTCTCTCCAGGCTTCCTGTCTTGTCCCTAGGGCCTGGGACTCTAAAGGGCTGTGCTTGGTAAACACGGAAGCAAAGGCGGCGTTCAGCAACTCTGCTTTTTCTGTGTTTTTTGTATCCAGGGCACCCACCCCATTCACCAGAGGACCCACATTTTCCCTGATCTTCCTTTTGCTGTTAATGTACTTGAAGAAGTTTTTCTTGTTATTTTTAACATCCCTTGCCAGATTGCGTTCCAACCATGCTTTAGCTTTCCATGTCGCTTCCCTGAATTCCCTAACAATGTTCCTGTATTTCTTCCAAGGGGCCTGTCCTTTTTCCCTATCCTGCATACTGCCGCCTTCTGCTTGAGAAGAGGAGCCTTTGAGCACTTCTCCTAAGGGCCTGGCTAAGCTCCCAGTTTGCCCCAAATCTTTAATAACAAAGCCAATTGTCAAGATGATATTACAGGGCACATACTCGCATGAGTAGCCCAATATCACACTAAAGCTTCTCTAGTTCCTTTATAGGATACTCTGCCTTTGACAGAGATCTGCCAAAGCTTCAAAGCCCAACATTTCTACATCTTGCATAACCTCCCCGTACCCTCCTCCTCCTTCCCCCAAGAGCTTAAGAGCAATTTTTTAATTATCCTATTGCCTATAATGAACACACACCAGAGTGTAACTTAAAAACAACATCACTAATTTTATTGAGAACACATAATAGACTATCTTAAAAAGGGACATTGCCGAACTTACCGTTCAGCTTGCCCTAACTAACTGCTGGAAACCATGTTTCCCTACTGCTAGCACAAGTGGTGCCATTTCTTTGGTGGGAATGAATTTTCATCTTCAAACTTCCCAGCAGGTGTGGTAGGGGAGGAGGTGGAAGTCAGGCTCCTCTTGCGCTTTACTTTATGTTTCTGCTTGTAGTTACTACCTGCTGCTTCTTCGAGGTCTGTCCTCTGAGGCTGAGGATAATTGATGTCTCCGATGGCCTGGGTCGATGCTGCGTTCTCTGCTTGAGCAGAGATGTCGCTGGTGCTGCAGCCACTGTCTTGTCTCTCTTGTGAGGGAGATAATCTCCCGTCAAAGGGCTCTGCCTTAGAAACGCCAGTGGGTTCCATCATGGATGTGACACCAATAAGATGGCCATGCTGTGGTGGGACTCGGTTGTTGTTTTTCACTTCTTGGAAGGTTTCTTTTTCATGCAGCATCTCAATGCACTTCTTCCTGTTAGGTTGTAACAGTCCAGGTCTCTTTTTTGGTGTAAACAGTAAGCAACAAGTCAGTAATAAAGATTCAGGAAAACTCATTTTTTAAGAGCTTTCCTAAGTCTTCATCTGAGATGTCCTCCAAATACTTTTTGCAGTCAAAGGGGATGTTCACAAGCTCACTACCTGTCAGAACAGGGTCCGTCTCATGAGGCAATGTCCCTCCTGAATTCTTGGGAGAGTCCTGTGCTGCCGAAAAGTATGTGGGTGTATGAATCTGAGTGCTCTTATAATTCTTCCTCTGAGATTTCCTCCAAGTCATCTATGAGGTAGAAGGGGACATTCATGGGCTCGTTGCCTGTCAGGGCAAGGTCTGTCTTGTGAGGCAATGTCCCATCTGGGTTCTTGGGAGGGTCCTGCACTGCTGAAGCAGATGTGGGCGCAGGATCCAAGCACTCTTCTGAAGCTGGCATCTGTAGACCGTTTTCAGCCCTTTCAGTGGAGCTGCAGCTGGGCTACAGCCCCTTGTCCCCAAGGGAGAGAGGGGCTGGTGCAGGTGCTGGCTGAGACTCTTGGACAGAGGTGCTGCTGGGTGGCTGGCTGGCTGGCATCCAGGAAACAGCAGAGCTCTCATCTGGCTCCTGCTCCTCAAGGCACGCACACCTGCTTTCACTTGCAAGATCTGGGCCTGTCTGCTCCATTTGGTCAGCCCTCAGCTTAGTCAACCTGCTTGGCCCTTGGGAGGGTCTTGCTGAGTTGAAATGCTAAGAAAAAACTCTAGTTAATCCTTTAAGGAAGAGAGTGTGAAGTAGAGATACTCAAGCTTCCGGACTAACCTGTTTAGAACCGCTCACATTGTCCCAGTGTTGCTGGGAAGATGCAGGTTCCAGAGCAAACACTCCGGCAGTGCTGTTGGCAACGAGCTGTGTGGGCCAAGCAGGGCTTTTGTCCTTGAATGTCACAAACACAGAGCCATTGGTGTGGTCCAATGGGATGGAGGTTGCTACCAGTCCTAGGAAGTGCTTTGGGACCAAAGACGCCTCTGTGAATTCTCAAACATCAGCTCTCTGCTGTGTGTTTTTTATTTTTTTTCAAAGGCCTGTCCACCTCCCTGCTGAAGGACTAAAAGCTACATCTGGCCATTTCTAAGGGACTGAGGGTAGTTTAACCTTCCATGCAGGGCATTTCATTGACTGGAATAAATTCTGTATTAAACCCATAGCTTCCAGGGCCTATTCGCAGGGCCTTGACTGATAGTGAGTGGAAAAGCCATTTTTGATACTGGAATGGATGTATCCTTTTCAGGGTCTAGCAATGTACCCAGTCATGCCATCTCTGAGCCTGGCCTCTGCCTGGATGACATGTCTCCTGTCTTCTTATCCAAACAAACTGCCAAGCAGCTGCTGCCCTTGCTGGTTGAAATGTTCCAAGGTGACAGGAAAAAGCTTGAATTGTGGATGGCAGTTTCCTTTCATGAGCCTGGTCCAGGCCAGCTGGAATTGATGTCAGACTCTGCAACTGAGCAGGCTGGCCAGGGGGCTGGGATAGACGGTGACTGACTGGATGCAAAGTCTTGCAAGACCTCCTGAACCAAGGCAGCAGTGTTAGCAATGCCATATAAGACCAAGCTTGCCTGAGCAACCAAATTTGTGTATGGGTGTAGCAGAATGGAGAGCCAGAAGAATTAGAGGCACATTGATTATTTGGAAGAGACTGGGGCAGAAGAAAAGGGAAGTACAAAGCTGGTGAAAAGGTGAGTCAAAAAATAGTAAAAGTATAGAAGACATAAAGTCAGCAAAAGAGGGCAAAATCTTGCAGCAGTGTCAGTGCCTGTGATGGTAATGAACCTGACTTCAAACCAATGGAGATGCCAGAGGGAACCCACTGAGATAACCGTCTGAACTTACCATCAAGTTTATATCTTTTATGTCTGAAAGATTTGATCTGGGAGGGTAGACTTAAAAGGAATAAACTTGCACTCTAATACTAAATGGTGTGGGGGTAAGAAAGGTGGTGGAATTTTAATTCAATAGTCATTTTTGCCATCTTCCATCACCCATCACTCAGCTGCCTTTTTTTTTTTTTTTTTTTCTCTTTGAACCTATAAATATTTTCTCTGTAGTGTATCAAGTTCAGTATGGGAGAAATTTATTCCTTCAATAAATAGCATAATTGCTTGGTGGTTAGGGCATCATCTTGGAAAGCAGAGTTCAAATGTCTTCAGGCTGCAGGAACCCAGAATAAGATGAAATCAAGCAAGATAATAAAACCCTTGAGGACTGTTTCCTTTGGAAAGTGGAAAAGTCACAGTATTTTCTTTCTAGCTTCAGTAGCAGAATTCTGAGTAGATTATATCTCTAAAGCATGTTGAATGCTTCTTCATTTACACAAAATTCATGTTCATCCACAAAGTACACTTTGTGCCAAAGCTGTATGTATCAGATTCAACAGCTCTGTGATAACCAAGGTTGGAGTCTCATTGGAATCAGTACCATCAGTCAAGCCCTGACTCAAGTTTGATTTGAAGGCTTTTGGGATCTCTCAGTTTCTACTTTGAATCTCGTCAGGAAAGTTCAGAAAAAAGCATATTAGAATGCCAAAACCAAATTATGATATATAAATCTTTATTTCCAAGAGCTAACTTGGTTTCTAAGCAGTGGAGTACTGGGAAAATCAGTGTGCCTCCCTCCATTTAAATGACAATAATAAGCAGGGAGAAAGCCAAATTCTATCCTAGATCGGTTTAGATAAACTCAAGAACTGACATGTGAGGAGCCTGCTCTTTTTTCAGTCTTCACTGTAGGAGAGTCAGAATTAAAACATTTTCCAGACTAATTGCTATTATTTATAAAATATCTTAACTCCTATTCATTTATTCAGGTTCAGAAATATCTTTGCTGTGCAGATATCCTCTGGGGTGAAATCTTCATCCAGCTGTGTCAAGCATCCATTCTAAGCAATTTTATCCCAGGCGTCTCCCAAGATAAGGTGCAAGCAAATGCCTCTGCTGATAAGAGGGTAGACTGTATATTGCTATGTCGCACACCATGTGATACTGCATGAACTATGTGGGGTGAAATGTTATTTTAGCCTTCCCATCCGTAATCTGCCTCAAAGTGACCAGACACATTTCCTTACAGCGCAAAAGGAACCCACCTGCCTTTTTCTATACTGCAATTTTTCATCTTACTGTTCATTCACTTCTTCTTCACACACAGAGTCTAGTCATAAACCCAGTAGGCTACCATGTACCTCTTCAAGTGCTAAGGGATCAAAGACTCCTTTTTTCTGTAGGAGTGTAACTGAATACATATGTGTGTATATATGGATCAGTGAATTAGAAACCATTATGATAGGAATTTTTGGGGACTGACAAATCAGGCCAGTTCCTCCCTTCCTCCCTTCCTTCCTCCCTTCCTTCCTCCCTTCCTTCCTTCCTCCCTCCCTCCCTTCCTCCCTTCCATCCCTCCTCCTTTCCTCTCTTCCTCCCTTCCTTCTCTCCTTCCTCCCTTCCTCCCTCCCTCCCTTTCTTCCTCTCTTTCTTCTTTCTTCTTCCTTTACTTCTTCCTTTCTTCCTTTCTTTCATTGCTTCTTCTTTCCTTGGAGTGCACAAAGTTTTTTTTTTTTTCCCCATCTCTCACATCCATGCTTTTTCAATTAATTGGGAAATCTACTAATAATATCACCCCACCCATCTGTTTCAACATATGCCTGTCTTTTCAAGGCCTATGCAGTTATCCCAAATTTAAGGTGGCATTAACAGGAGAGACCCAGAACCCAGCTCTGGCTCATTCGTCCAGTTTCCATAACATGCTGATGCCAGCACACCAGGAAAGGTCCTTGCACCATCAGCAAAAAACAGTTAGCACAAAGACCACAGCAGAGGCAATACTATTTTCAATGGACCACTAGGTACAAAAATGCTGATACAGTTATAGTGTATTGATGTGCTTATGTTTTGGTTCAGAAGACGCTGATATTAATGTCTGCTTGGTGTGCTTCTACTTTCATGGGTTCAATGGCCTCTGCTTTAGATATAGAATATATTATGGATGTGGTATTTGCCATGTTCTTTCTTAAACCAAATGGTTAAAATAGATAGAATTTACTTAAAACTGTGTTTTTAATTCAGAAGTGAGTATGTTTTTACATAGTTTTCTTTTTCTTTTTCTTTTTCTTTTTCTTTTTCTTTTTCTTTTTCTTTTTCTTTTTCTTTTTCTTTTTCTTTTTCTTTTTCTTAATCAGAATCTAGCAAACACCATTACATGAGCTGTAATGTGCAGAAATTTTGAGTCCAATCTGCGTGCTAGAGAAAAATGTTTCAATAGAACTGAGCCATTAAAATGTCTTGCCACATTATTAGGCCAGAGAAAATCACACATCTCTTTCACGTTTAACTTTCATTCATGCTTTAGACCTTTATTTTCATATGACATGCCTCAGATATAACTATTTTAATAATTCTGTTTAATTTGATACATGTGATTATTATAATTTACATATCAAATATATCTCACTGATGACAGTAATTAATTTTATGGTACATTTGCTCTGGAAATACACTGAAAGGAGTATTTATTGCAATATATTAGGTAAAAATGTACACTGTTATTGTTTTCTGACTGTTCATTACTGAAAGAAAAATCCTTTTCAATACAATATTGCACTTCTTTACATAGAATCAGCTAAAATACTTTACCAAAATTGAACTTTTGTTTATTTATTTAGGTACATTATTCCACCTGCACTAAAATAAACAGCATTTTTACCAAGTAGCAACAAATGGAAAATACTACTTAAAATGGAGATTTGATTAATTTATTTTCTTAGTCCAGGACTCAGGCCTTGTGGGACTGTGGAGGGAAGGCTGTGAATGGCTTAAGTGAAAAAAAAGAATAATTTATGGTGCATATTTTGGATGTCCTTGGACATCTCTAATGGTCACTGATGCCTGAGGACAGCCAACTGAATCAAAATTGCAAACAGGTCTACATTTGCAGATACCTAAATTTATCTGTAAATATGTATCTATATGTGTGCTATGTCCAGAATCCTCTTGTAGTTAAAGAAGTTCCATAGTTCAATACTACTACTCTCATTATGGGCAGCTAAGGTAATGTGATTTGTGTTCTGAAGGTATCCTGCCTGCACTGCAGCTGCCACTCTGATACCTTACAGGTCTCCCACAGACCCTATGACATGTCTGTTGTTACTCCCTTGGGGATGCTGTGGTTAATCTGTATGGCAGATGACACCAGACTGCAACATTTAGGCATCTGAATCAATGTGGAGAGCTACAAACCAACCCTGAATTTGTCCTCTGTGTTTCATCAGTTGAATAGGTTCTCTGACATTACTGACTGAATTGACTAAGATTTATAGTCAGTCACCATAGGCATCTACTACCATTTTATATGTCCAAAAGTATGTGAGACATCAGCTTTAGACGCATGAGAGTATATGATTACATACAAGCATTAAAAAATGTGTTTTTCTGGAAGAGCAGCTGGATGCCATGCAGTATAGGCTAGGATATGCCAGATGGCACAAGACCCTGGTAATCATATTAAGCCTCATTTGACTGGAATGGAAACTCAAGTCTAATGATCACTGTTGACTCTGACATTTGATTATCTGCATCACGTGTAACTGGGTGATACACAAAGCATTATTCATATTACCAGTACATAATGAACTTGTCCCCCCATAACCAGTTTTTTAGGATCCAAACAGGTTTAATCATTTTCACTGAGTAGGAGAACATGTATCTATATATTATGTAATTTTTAATTTTTAACCACCATATATAGCATAATTCACTTCCTAAGCCAACATTTAGCTGACAAGATTTAGGAGGATCTTTCATGGGAAGCAAGAGTTCTCAAAATTGGCCACTGAAGGTTTTCTTGCATGTTGTTAAGTATCTGAAACTGTTTGTTAGGAGAAACAGAATAATGAATTGCTGGAAATGTTAGTCTGATTCAGCAGAGCAATTGCTATTTTGCACTTATCAGTTGGTAGTGTTTATTATGTTAGCATAGGCAAGCTGTACACGGTCATGTATCCATTGACCTAAGTACTGCAGCAGTCATTTTACAGACTAGTAATATGCTCTGGTAAAAAGATTTTCTGCACATTTTTATTTAAAAAAAAAAAGCTTCCTGCAGTTTCACTTACTGCAATTCATTTGTATATTGAGAGTCTTTCCTGAGTATATATGTGAGAAAACAAACAAACAAGCAAACAAAAATCCACATCTGCAATTACATTCCAGCAGTTATTTTCCTCATGGATATTGTACACTTGAGTACAGATTGTTAGATCAGATGCTCTATACAACAAAAAGATCTAAATCATCCTATGAATTCTGTGCCATTTTCCTCCCTTCTTTGCTCTCCTCTTTCTCACAAGGGCCAGAGAAAATAAGAATACAGTTTTAGGATAACATAAGGGTTAGTCATTGTGGCAACTTCTAGCTTTAATAATAGATAACTACAACCAAATGGAGGAAGGAAACATTTAAGAGATGAAAATGGGTGGATTTTCACATAGCTGCATGACAACAAGTTGCCTTGAGTTTAGCACATATTTCTTTGGTAATAGACTTCATTTTGGTACTAAAAATGCTGAAACAAATCTATGAACATAATGCTCTAAAACTAATTCTTCACAGACCAATTTAGATGTATTACATCTATATTGTACAGCAGATATTGTACAGCAAAAATGCATGAATTCTTGTAAATGGATCTACAAATAATCTGAAATGATAAGTGATTTTTTGGCTAAGCCAAAGAGAAAAGGTCACCTTTGAGAAAACTACTAAAAGTGAGATTTTGATGCTCCCATATTTTTTACTGACTGAGCAGACTATTTGGGATGCATATTGCATACACGTTTTGTCAGCAGCATGTGTAGCCTTCAAATATTAAATGCCAAATACTATGTCAAATGGAGTTCTAATTCTCCAGTAACATGATTATAACAGCTATAAAAAAAAGCTGGGGGTGAAAACTGAATTATGTAGGTGGATGATACATTCAAAGGAGATTTCTATTTCTGAAAAGGAATGAGAGAGTTGGAAGAAATATCTGGCAGTATGAAGAGATGTGAATGCTCACCTAATTTTTGTTCTGCTGTTATGTAAACATTTATATACATATGCCGTTCGAGAAAGCTAATTTGATTAACATATTATATCTGTAATGTGTAATGAGTGAAGTTCAATGACTTTGTGCTTAATTGCTCCTATTAAATGGAATTGCTACATTGGGAGTCCACCAGCTCTCTAATATTGGTAGTATTAGTAGCATTTAATAGTAAAGTACTACTGGTAGTAGGAACTACCAGTGACTACTGTTAGTACTGTACAGTCTAAAGCAATAATTGGTGGTGTTTAGAGAAACAGAAGCATGTAAGCTGAAAGGGACCTCTGGAGTTCATCTAGTCCAACTTCCTGCTGAAATCAGGTCAAACTACAGTGGATTGCTCAGTGAACATGAAAAATCAAGTCATTTTCCTAATGTAAAATCCACTAAGGTGATGCAACAGAATAAACTGTCCAGAACTGAGTGCAAACTCATGGAGATTATTGCATAGAAAAATACAGTTTATTAGAGGGTCCCTGGGTGGGAGGGAATTTGGAGACAAAACATGAGAATCTGAGATTGTACAGGACCTGTTGTGGAATGGTTAGGAGAAGAGCAAAAGGCAGGGAAAGGAAAGAACCAAGATGAATTAAGAGGAACTAGCACAGGAGAACAGAGAGAGAGGTGTAAAGATGAAGTGGGTGGATTATTGTAAACCAACATTTATCACTATGTGTATGTGCCTGCACCCAGTCACCACAGTCTGTCCTATCTTTTTATGTGCTTTCTATTGTGTGTTTGTGTGCATGTGTGTGTGCGATCCAACAGAACTAGGAAAACAGATTTTTACTTTACAACAGTCCTTAGAAACAGGGCTGGGCTCTTTGTGCTGCCTGTGTTTTATGCAGATATATGCAAATGTAGTGCTGGTCTGCGGCATGCTATATCCATACAGAGAACATGTGTGCCAATTTGAAGAGGCACTCAGTCCTGCTGCTGGCTGTAGAATCACTCTCCATCTTCTGTTTCCTCTCATTAAGTAGTTGAGCACAGCAGTAAAAGCTCCGCTTGGCCTTTTGCTCTTAAGGTCGAACAAAACCATCTTTCTCAGCTTTTCGTACCATGTGTGCCAACACTGTCGACAGTTAGTTTCCTTGCCCTTGGTATCTGGTCCAGTCCCATGGACATGTGCATTTCCATCTGGTAGTCCTTAGCATGGTCTACCTCTGCTCTGGGCAATGCTTCACTCCTGCAGGCTCTATTAGTCAAATCAAAAAACTGGGAAACTCAAAGATAAAATGTATCAGTTAAGACTGAGAAAAAAAATGCACCTAGTATTTTTTTCAATATATTTTACAGTATGTTTTTATGTGCATTCTCACTAGATCCTTGCCTCATTGAGAAGTGGGTGAACATTTTTCTTACCCTCCATTTTGCTGCAGAAACTCTTATTATTGCCGTTTACATCCCTGACTAGTTTCAACTACAGCTGAGTTTTGTATTATTTCCTCACTTCATCACTGTCTGCTTCAGCAGTCTCTCTGTACCCCTGGCTCCCTAGCAGTCCATCCCTACTTTTGATGAGAACTTTTATCACCAATGACTGGCACATTGTCACTGACGATGAATCACTAGTCCACTACCATAGAGTATGGCAGCAGCACAAGTCTCTGTTATATCTGTAGGAGGAAGGAAGGGCTGTCTTCTTACAGAGATATCTGGTGAACCATCTTTATGTGTAGGTGTCCCGATCTGATGTCAGGGGAGGTTTCGATATGATCCCAAGAACGAGATTAAGACACAAACGAGGTCAAATGCCATACAACTTTGCAAACTTTATTCGCATAAGCACGATAGGACAGGGAGAAGAAGAGGAGGAAAAAAAGAAAGAAAAGCAAGCAATCAGGAGAGATGCAGCAAGATTATAGTTACCACCACCGCCAGTCCAGCCAAGTGTCGTTGGTTCCGCTTTGATGCAGGTACAGGTGCCTTGGTGCCTCGGTGCAGGTGATGTTCAGGGAAAGAAGTCGTGTGCCCTGGAAGAAGCCGCATGCTTGTGAGGGAATACGCAGTTCTTTTATGTCCCCATTCTTGAAGAGTCCACCCACTTTCTGTGTGCTCTGATGCTCCCCTTCAGCCAACTCGAGTGCAAGCGCTGCTCCGTAGGCAGAGCATTGTTTTGGTCTTGTGCTGATCTCACAATCTTCCCAGAGACAGGATGCCAAGGCCAAGAAGTAGATAAAACCCCTCGAGCTGATATCACAGCCTTCCCAGAGAAGGGATGCCAAGACCAGGAAGTTGTTAATTGTATG
>VZSV01000437.1:0-88440 GCA_013398735.1 Nothocercus julius
GTGAAGCAGGATTTCCCCTTGGTGAATCCATGCTGACTACTCCTGAGCACCTTCTTGTCCTCCACATGTTTGGAGACAACTGCCAGGATGAGCTGTTCCATCACTTTTCTGGGGATGGAGGTGAGGAGGCCTGGCCTGTACTTGCCTGGGTCCTCCTTCTCGCCCTTTTTGAAGACTGGCGTGACATTGGCTTTCTGCCAGTCCTCCGGCACCTCCCCCGTTCTCCAGGACCTCTTGAAGATGATGGAGAGTGGTTTAGCAACAACATCTGCCAGCTCCCACAGCACTCTTGGATGCATGCCATCAGGGCCCATGGATTTGTGGGGTATCAAGTTTCCCTAAGTGCTCTCTGACCCAGGAATCTTCCTCTGCTCAGGGCAAGTCTTCCTCTCTCCAGGCATCTGCTCTTGTCCCTAGGGTCTGCGATTCCAGAGGGCTGCCCTTGGTAAACACTGAAGCAAAGAAGGCATTCAGAAACTCGGCTTTTTCTTCGTCTTTGGTAACCAGGGCACCCACCTCGTTCACCAGCGGACCCATGTTTTCCTTAATCTTCCTTTTGCCATTGATTTATTTGAAAAAGCTCCTGTTGTTATTTTTAACATCCCTTGCCAGATTTAATTCCAATTGTGCCTTACCCTTCCTTGCTGCATCCCTGCATTCCCTGACAACATTCCTATATTCCTCCCAAGGGCCCTGTCCTTTTTCCACTTTCTGTGTACTACCTTTTTCTGTTTGAGTTTTGCCATTAGCAACTTGCTCATCCATGCAGGTCTCCTGCCCCCTCTGCCTGACTTCTTACTCAAAGGGATGCACTGTTTCTGGGCGTGGAGGAGGTGCTGCTTGAATACTACCCAGCTCTCTTAGGCCCTCCTTCCTTCTAGAGCCCTAGCCCACGGGATTCTTCCGAGGAGATCCCTGAAGAGGCCAAAGTTGGCCCTCCTGAAGTCCATGGTTGCAAGGCTACTTACAGCCCTGCCTCCTCCTCATTAGATCCTAAACTCCACCAGCTCATGATCACTGCAGCCAAGGCTACCTCCCACCTTCACATCTCCATTAAGCCCCTCTCTGTTTGTTAGTACCAGGTCCAGTAGCCCCCCTCTCCTTGCTGGCTCTTCCACAATCTGTGTTAAAAAGTTATCATCAACGCACTGCAGAAACCTACAGGACTGTTTGTGCCTGGCTGTGTTGTCTCTTCCGTTGATGTCAGGGTGGTTGAAGTCCCCCATGAGAACCAGGGCCTGTGACTGAGAAGCTACTTCCAGCTGTCTGTAGAAGGCCTCATTAACTTTCTTATCCTGATCAGGTGGCCTGTAGCAGCCCCCCACCACAGTGTCTCCCATGTTAGTGTGCCCTCTAATCTTTACCCACAAGGTCTCAACTCGCTCTTCATCCACCCCCAGCTTGAGCTCCGTGCATTCCAGTTGCTCTCTCACATAAAGAGCAACTCTACCACCTCACCTTCCCAGCCTGTCCTTCCTAAAAATCACATAGCCTTCCATGACAGCACTAAAATCTTTTTATGATATACTCATTACTTGATGACTGCAGGTGTGTTACAGGTGGAAATGTTTCTTGCACTTTTTCTACTCTAATTGGGAGATGACATCTCCGAGGGAAAGAATTAGCAGTTTTGCACAGTTGCTTAAAAATCTACATTCAGAGGCATTTTTTTTTCAAAAAGATGGTATTTCTTTCTAGTGTCAAAAGGCCTAACTTTTCTACTAACTCCCTAGCAGACCTGACAGAACAAGGCAACATGCAAGACAAAATATGCAATGAATGAAAAATTAAGCCCATCCTATACAATTTATTTAGAAAATTGAAGCTGCTCAACATCTGCTGTATAAAGAAGATAAAATTGAAGAGATATATCTAGAAGGTCAGAGATGGAAGCTACTGATGTTTACAGAGGGATGGCCAAGACGTTTTCATGCAATAACTGGAAAGTAATTTAATTCTTTAAGTCTAGTATTAAATGGTAGGTGATTTAGGAAATTATATTGCATTTGAAAATCCAGATACGTCCTACTCAGCCATTGGGTCATAAAAGGAGAAACCAGCATTCCTTCTGGATGGATGACAATTTGGACAAATCCAGATTTCAGGAGCAGTGCACATCTCTAGATAACTGCTTCATAACCTCTTCAAAGAAAAGGAAAATAATCAGGAGAAAAAAAAAATAATCCAAACATCTTATTTCCTGTTACTTCAGAGTTCATTTTGGCTCACTGCTATGGACAGCTTTACTTGTAGCGTCAGCTAGTGGCAATGGAAGAAACTGATACCAGGCTGTGAACACGGGGCTGAATTTCCCTGGAGTGAATCCTTAAACGCTGATGTGATGGGCTCGCGTGGGCAAGTTGCTTCTGCTAAAACCAGCCTCATGGCTGGAGCAGAACATCACAGTCTTCTGCTGATTTTCACCCAGCCCCTCAGCCCCATCTGTATGATATTTCTTTTCCTGTTTCTCGACGTTGCCTTGAGATCTTGGGCAAGGCATGTAATGTTTTTGAGCAAGAGGATGGCACCTTTTCATTTTTCCTTCTGTAGCAGTTTCCTTAGATTTGATGAGATCTTCAGCTGAGGACCCATCCTGTACTGCCGTCACCATTATTTTTGTTATTTGTATTTATGCTAGCTCTAAAAGAGACCATCTGAGGATTAAGGCTCTCTTTTGCGGGGCACTTGTCCAAAGAAAAAATTCTATTCCCTCATGAAATTTCAGTTTAAGGGGACAAGAGTGGTATTGCCCTTAAGTTAAGTGATAAAATGACTTAGTCATACAACGTAGTAAGTAACTGGGGAACAGTGAAACAGGCATGACATGGTGGATTCATGTGCTACAGTGATATGTAGGGACTGTACACAAATTATGTTTATGTGGATATATTATGAGAGTAAAAACAAATATAAGAAAGGCTGATATGCAAGATCAGGAGTAAACAGTACCTCCAAGGTATCTGAGTAGGGTAATTACCTGTTATGTTAGATACCTTCCTTAATGTACTTAAGCCAAGCAACTGATTTTCAAGAACTGCCTGGGCATCTCCTGCATGCAAGTTCAAGGAGAGATGAGCACAACTGGGGACCAGACCTTTCTTCTGTTGATTTATATCACTCCATGACCATATCATGTTCTCCTTATGGGAGTAACTGGCACTCGATGTGCTGCTTCTAACCTTTACCTGTAGGAAATCCTTATATCACCTCCAGATAAAATATGCTGTACCTTCCTAACAACTTAACACAGGCTGTCTTGATCTGACTGGCTTACAATAGTTACTCACATATGACAAACTACTATTCATATTCTTAGCCTATCCTAACAATTTTTTATACAAAGGATTTCCTGTATTGTCTTACAATAAATTCTAGACTTCTGTCAGATAAAAGTTAGGATTAAATAACAGATGTACAGTAGGTAGCAGGCAGCAACAAAAAGCTGCTGACCAGCAAGGAAAGATAATCACAGCCTAGTGTCTGCCTACTTACTCTTGAGCTCTTGTAGCGAAAAACTGTGTGGGTTGTACATACAATTACTGTTGCAATTGGACCTTCAAAATATTTGAAGCTGACTGAAGAGCAAGAAGAATCATCACAAAATCAAGAAATGCCTAAAAATTAGTCATGGCACCAGTACTCTGACAATTCCTGGTTTTGACTCTTGAAGCCCTTTAGCGCCCATGGATACTCTTGCTGTCCCAAGTTTCCAAGTGAGTGATGGAGAAATCCTTTCTGTGCCTCCATTAGTGATCTTTTCCCATTACAAAACCTAGCGCTGACCTGATCACAGCCATTTTCACATCGGTATCTTCCTTAGGGCCGAGTGAGTGCTGCTCTTGGAGCTCTCTGAAGCTTGCGGGAGGAGGCTGAGGGGCCGCCGAGCACTGTGTGCTGGCGAGCTGCTTCCACAAGGGAGCAGCCGCACACCTGGAAACCTGCGGTGCTTCCCCACAGAGCGGCTGGGCAGGGGCCCTGGCTCAGGGCCACAGCGCGAGGGGGCAACTCTGCCTGTCCAGGAGAGATGTAAGGCCTGAAATAAATTGATTTTATCACCTCCTCCCCGCAAACACACACACATGAAGGTGGCCTTATAAGTGTATTTTGTTTCCTATGAGTAACAGAAAGCAGAGTGATGGATCTTCTTGGGGCGAGTGCAAATTTTTCAGAGACAGAGAATAAAGAATCCAGGCATCACTGCCACTCAGAAATAAAATGGTGATTTCAGATTATTTAAACTGTAATTTTCCACCAAAACTCTGCAGATTCCTCTACAGCTCACTCAGGAAGGCCTGGTCTATTATTTGTGGCAACAGTCTTTGTGCAAGTTTGCTACATATTCCTTCCTTCCTCTCTATTTGACTACAGCAGGGCATGCAAATTTATATTTAGACCTAAAATGCCTTTGGTGGGTTAACACCTGACCTCTGATTTATTGAGAAAAATGTACACCCACACACATGTGTCTACAGTGTGATCACATAGGCTCTTTGGGAACAGGGCCAGAGGATAAGAATATACCGTGGAGTGTCAGGAGATGGGATTGCCTGGCTTGATCTCTCCTTGGGTGCCAAGGAGCTCCTTCTTTGTGTTTGTCCATTCCCACCCCATATCCACTTTTTACAGTCCCATCAGCTGGGCACTCTTCATGGGGCTCTACATCAAAACTACTGCTGAGATGATCTGGGCTAAGTAATCCTAAGGCTAAGAAGCTGACTTGCTTTCCATCCTACATTATTTCAGAGAGGTGACTTAGAGCACACTCCAGAGAACTCTCTTGGCGTAACTGAGGCATAAGGGCAGGAAGAAGAGGTGAGGACCCCCAGCTTCTTCAGGCAGTTTCACCACTAGAAAGCAGGCATGTAAAAACTGCTGCCATATGGTGCAGCCAAATAAATTATGAGCTTATTCTTAATCAGATCTGCAAAGTGCCAAAATCTCTGCAGCTGCAAAAGCATGATGCAGCCTATTTGGGAGATAATCAGCTTGCCTGGATGATACGAGCTCAGGACAGCTGCTTCTGGCCCAAGGAGGAGAAGAAGATCAATATGCTCTAGCTATTTGACTCTCATACATATCTCACTACATCTGTTGAGCCAAAGGTGTAGAGAAAGCCCCTTGTCCAGACTATGGCATAGTCTTTCAGATCAATTGGCTATACTGAGGAAAAGAAAGCATTTATAAAGCAATGAGAGTAGCAGAGGGAAAAGACAAAGACTAGAGTTAGAGTTAGAGTGTAAAGTCATTACTTAGATTAGAATCTTATTTCTGGGGAAAAGGGACTGGGAAGCGAGAACATCTGTCACTGTTTCAACATATCCCAGCTAATTTTTTTGTTCAGAGAATACAGAGATGAAGTGTAGACACACTTGAAATTATTATTTTCCCTTAACTGTGAGGTTTTATTCACATTATAGTGTTGAAACGATTCGGGTGATTCAAATACAGGATTTTGCTTTGGGCCAAAAGCACCCTAGTGAAACATGTCTGCCTTTTCTGAATTCACACTCTGCTAATCTGTCGCTGCCGACAGCAGACAGGATTGGTGCCGGCAGAGGACAGTACTAGAGTTCTAGTAAGCAGAGCTGTGCTGGTGGCTGGATAAAAGGGAAGGGAAGCAGAGACTGCAGTGCTCTTTGCCCACAGCTGTAATGTTCTCGCACCAGCAATTGTGCAATGGGTCCTGCTCTATCCTCTGGTCCTTGCTTGCTGTGGCTGAAAGGAGCTTAGAAATTCAATCAAGACTTGCTTGCTCACTGAATACCTACAAAATGTGTCAGGCATTTATGTTTGAGGATCACCCGGCCAGAACACAAAGCCTGTTAATTCACAAGCATTACGTGCTGAAGAACAAACACACAGGATTCTTTTTATCTCACTCTAAACCATGTCTCGTTTCACCAGCCAACTGTTTGTAAGGAAATCTCATGGGGAAGAATAATGCTTATCTAACCACACCACGGTACCTGCTGATAGTGCTGGGTATGCACACAGGCAAAGGCATATTCCAGTCTCTCTGCTCTTCCACAGTCTTCTTGTCTCTCAAACTAACACCCTAAAACAGACCTGGAAATACAAACAGAATTGGCTATGCAGATTGACTTGATTAACTGTGCCTAATACTGCATGCTGTTCTGAAAGACAGTGACATAATTATATGCAAACATACTGTTATTTGACATTTCCTTCCTCTAGGCAAATTATCCAAGCATCTTATTGTTAAGAATCTATTATTTAGCAGAGCCTGTTTTGTTGCCAGAATCCCAAACATAACTACATAATTGTAAGGGTCATGTTAATGTTGGAACAGCATAGTTTATATTGCTCAGAAGAAAAAACTACTCTGAAAAAAATACTGGAGCTACAAAGTCAAACACTTAGTTTGTAAGAAACATTACAATTTAGGCTTCCTGGGCAACCTTGGAATTCTTTTGTACAGAAGTCTTCTAAAACAACTTTTAATTAAATGATAATAAGCCATTTCCCCTTCCTTCTCTTGAATTCTTAATTCTTAAATTATTTGCAGTTGCCTTTCTGGCTGCCTTTTCTCTGCAGAAAATTGCTCTTTAGAAGAAAAATCATTTCCTAACAAGTAGTAAATCACAATCACTCATCTTAATGCCTCAAACACTGGAGATTATAATCTTGCTACAGTCTCATGAAGAGTTAATTTTAGCAACTCCATGTCATGAGATACTGAGGAATGTATCTGCAGGAGATGAGAACTTAAACCAACTACAGGCACAATTTGAAAACCACTCTTGAGAGTGACATTCGAAGTCTAGCCAAGATTGCAGGAGATTCTTCATGTTAAAAGATTTTACTAAACTAGAAAAATGCATGAAGCTGAATTTTCAATTTTATGGAAAGCATTTGATTTTAAAAAGAACAGCTGAGAAAGAAAGCAAAAAGGAGTAAAAAATCAGGAACCTGGCCCCAAAGTTGTGGGTGCTTGGCACAGAAACATGAGTGAGGTAGGCTGCAGCATGGAATTAACCACTTCACTAACTTTTATAAATGCAAGAGATAAGCTGTCTGGTTAAGTCACTTTCATGTACTTTTGTTTCCTAAGAAATCTGCTGCGAAATTCTGCTTCTGCAGGTTGAGTTATCATTTCCGTTGTTGTTCTGTTCTCAGTATGGGCTGTTTTTATGAAAATCTAAATTCATTATTATGTGTAAATACAGTTAAATATTCATTCCATCGATGTGTTCAGGACGGACAAAATTTTAAAATAGAAGCTTTTTTTATGTGTAGAATTCCTTTTCGGCAAAGCTGACATTTCTTTGCGGACATACTAAGGACGAGGTTGGGATTTGATCTCAAGACCATTTGACATAGACGTATGAATTTCTACAGAAGCAACTTCAGAAATCTAGTATTTTATCATTCTGTGTAGGTCTGCCATTTTGTATTCCTATCATGGCAGTAACTGACCACTGGATCACAAAGTTTCTTCAAGTCTAAATAGACCTTATCTCACTGAGGGTAAGGAAAACCTTAAACACGTATTTGAGGCACATCATGCTCAGTCCTTTTGTTTTCAGGATCAGATGGAACAACTGTCATATGAATGAACTTCCCTCTGAGACTATTACAATATTTTGCTGGTTAAGTCAAGTACTTTCTGAGTGAAAATATAAACCACCCCTTTGACTACTTCCTCAGACTCATGGTTTTCTTCTATTAAAAGTGTATGGCAGAGACATTATTATTTTACCTGATTTTTTTACATTTCTGTCTTCTGTAATCATTTCTACAGATGTGTCTCCTGTCTTTGCTTGCCATTCTTTTAAAAAAGAACAACCATGTCTGTGTTCTTCAGTAAAAACAAACAAACAAACAAAAAAGACTCTAGGTTTCTTAAAGAAGCATGATCCCTTCCAAATGCAAAATCCAGAAAAATTGTCACAACATACTGGAACTGACACTTTCACTGGTATGGAACTATCTATAAAGTCAAAATAAAGTAGTTTAAAACAGTAATGATTTCATATCAACCAAGGACAGTACGGTGTATGCCCTTCCCTAAGCACTTTGCACTTGGACACAATATTAGTGATTACTAACACAAGAAATATTAATCTGGGAACTAGCACATTATAATCAATGACTTTGAAACTTGGGTATCCTTTTTGCTCTTCAGGGTCCATTAACCTCTTAAATACTTATCATATTTATTACAGATAATTATCATATTTTTTACAGATTATTTATCACATTTACTGCAGATTTGGCTGTGGCAGCCAAAGTTACAACAGTGCTTGTGCATTTAAACTGCACCCAACATCATACACATTTTCTGTGTGTGCACTATATGAATTTCATACATGAATATGAAACTAGTTCAGCTGAGGCTAAAAGTAGATCTAGGTCTAACTGAAAGGCAAGGCAGAAAAACTGCCGTGCTATATTGACAGTTAAGATGACAAATAATAACGCTGATGATGCTGCCAAGATTTGGCCTAGGGCCAAGTTTTGTCCTGTTCCTCTTGGCACACATGAAATTTGCAGCAAAAAGAAACATACGAAGCTTCAACAGACAAAAACCTACAGGAAACGTCAGAGGAAACAGCAATATCCTGCAGAAAACCTTTTCTAGTGTACAGGGAGGCCAACCATTTGCCAGAAGATGGTGCAGTTCTGCTTGGAGTTAGGACTATTTGAACGAACAGTTTGGCTGGTTGGCACGAAATCTGCAGAGAATGACAAATATCTCCAGTTATGCTTAAATGGTTAAATATAATTGCTTGGCAAGTTTTTGCACTTGCACAGTTTTTGAGCGTTTTTACAGGCAGTACTTCCCAGGAATACTGAAGAGCTGGTAACAAATACTTCATATTACCCCGCTGGTTAGTTTGTAGTTCAGAGAAAAGAATTAAACAATTAATTTCCTACACAGTGCAAGTTAGCGAATCGAACTGACAGTGTTTCCAGTGTTTCCAGTTAAGGCAGAACGAACGGACTTTAGTAACACGCAAAGCATTCTGCAAAAGGGCTAAAAGCGTAACGAAGTAATACTGTGCAAAGTTCAAACCTGCCAAGTTAGGGTTCATCAGCCAGAAACTCATGCCTGTGGCAGTTCTGTGATGAAACCATGTAATTTATTTCTCCTTAAAGGCTGACAGCAACATGCTCCATCGCTGCAGCCAGGAGCAGTAACACACCATCCTGGGAGAGCCCATGCACCGCCGGCCCATGCTTCGGGAAAGCATAGTGAGAGAGGAGGGGAAGTGTTGCTTACCACCCTGCACATATATTGCTAACCAACCTGCGCTACTGCAAACCTCTCTGCCTGTCCTGGAGTGGCTTGATGCCCAGCCTGGCCTTGGTGCTGCCATGGCGGCTACCAGGCTGCAAAATGGTGGCCACCCACTCACAAAATGGTGGTTCAGCTCGGCCTTTGCCACTGCCACCGCCACGGTGCCTCCCTACCTGGGCTGGCAGCTGACAGTCTGTCTTCGGTAGTGGGTATGTCGGCTCTTGAGGGAGCTGCTGTCCGTACTGCCCTTCCTGCTGGGCTCAGGGCTGTGAGTGCGGGGGGGAGGGAGTTGCCGCCATGTGAGGAGCCAGCAGCAGCAGTCTGGGCCCACTCCTTGGGGCTGCCTCTGCTCTGCAACCTCCTCGTGTAAGAAACATTCGTGAGACTTGCAGCCTCAGGTAAGTGAGATCCTCCACTGCTTAATATTGGAAGACATGAAGTTCCTTCCTACTTTATTATTATTATTAGTAGTTTATAACTCATTGAGTTTTGGGCAGTTCTGAGGTTTGAGGAATGCTGAGGCGAGAGGTGAAGCAGAACGGCCATCTATCCCCAGGACAGAGGTAATGAATATAAGCTGTAAATCCCGCTTAAGCTTCTAAGGGGGAAATCCAGGAGGAAATGGGAAATAACGGTTTAAATCAGAAGCTAATGGTGACCCAATAAAAGGGTAATCCGCTGGTGAGCACGAAGCGGGAGAAGCGTGGGGTGAGGTGGCTGCCTCCTCGCTGGGAGCTGCAGGTAGCGGGTTCTGCCTTGCTGCTCTGCCCTCGCGGGGCAGAGGGGTAGTTTTGAAGCAACATTTAATGTTTATAGCATGGGAGTCTCCTAATTAGTCTCTCTATAATTACAGTATTTAGAATTGCTAGAATTGCCCGGTTCGAGTAGTTGACTGTTAAAAGCTGCCTCATAAAACACCTCGTTTCCTTCTTCAGAGCTCCTTCAAAACAAATGGGCTGCAAGCGCGCTCACCATTAACATCCACTAGTGCTAGATAAATTTGGAAAACATAAAGCATAATGGTTACATAATCCACTGCACATAGGTAGTGTGATGGATAGGAGATGGAGACAGAGAGAGGGGAAAAAAAAAAACAAAAAGCTCCATTGAGTTTTGCTTGAGCCTGGTGAATCTCCGCTGGAAAAAGCTTTGTGACTTGAAATAGATGCATCTCTTAGAGCTCTCAACCCTGCCTTAGTCTTGTTCAGTTGCTGAATCCTCCAGTTTGTGGCAAACGTAGTTTAAAACCCCATGACGTTACGCATGGGTCTTGTTTGAAGAGAGTATATACACCGGCTGCCAATATCATCCTGTAAATAGTTTGGATGCAAAGCTGTTTTTCGAACATCCTAAGTGGGGAAAAAAAGAAAAAAAAGGGCAGGGGACTACTCTGAATAATCATACAATAATAGATGGTTAATAGGCAAGATATTAAAAAAACCCCAAATAACTAGAAGAAGATGACCATATGCTACTGATGTGTAAGAACTTTCCTTGAGCATACACAGCAGTGATTTTTATATTATCAACTTCTACTACACAAAAAAAACCATGCGGTAGGAAATACCCACTTCAAATATAGATAATGCTTTTTTTGACTGCTGTTCCCCAATATTCTAAATGCTTCATGATAAGTTATTGCAACCTACCCCCTTTCCCTTCTGTCCCCCCCTTTTCATCCCTCCTCCTCAAAACCCTAGATGCTTTGCAGACTGGGTATCCTGAATATCCTTGAAAGAGAGCTGCTTATAGTTCCATAACAAAGTTTTGGATTAGTTTTCCACTTCAGACAAGCACTCCAGCTCTTTATTATAGAGGAATGGCACAGCACTCCCCTCTCACATTTACAAATGTTGCCTTTTCTGGAAAAAAAAAAAAAAAAGAAGTTTTACAAGAATTGAAAAGTGAATTGAAATTATTTAGGGATGAAAATTAAAATATTCCTTCTATAAAATCAGATTTTTTTTTTTCTAGAATTATCCTGCTATGAGGTAACCAGAGTTACTGCATGGTTAGATCTCATTGACATCTTAGGCAATGTCTATGTTGAAAGACTCTTTTAGGTTTGTGAGATTTTTCTCATAGTCTTCTTAACTGAAAACTTTTCCTTCAGCTGGACTGAAAAATGGTATATTACGTATTAGACACTTCCGAAGAACTTTGTGTTAGAAACAGGCAAGGCCAGACTGCCTTTACATTCCGCTCTCCGTAGAACTGTAAAGAGACTGTATTATAATCCATCTGTTTTTTAAAAATGTATTATGTGAAACATAAGAAGCTATGAAGTTATAATATTTGCTTGACAATAAAATAGGATGCATTTACAGGACTTCAGAGTCTGTAAGGAGTTCAGAGATGATCAAGAAAACATTTAGGCATTTGAAGGGAAACATTTTAAAGGAGAGATTAAAAGTATGAATGATTTACACCATCTTTAAAATACAACAAGTAAATGTAATCATCAGGGACATTTCATGAAATTTAATATGAATAGCTATTTGCAAAGCATACTTATTATCTTTATGCCTCAAAAGTTGACTTGCTTAAAAATTACCTCATTTGGGACAATTTAATATTAGATGACTTGATCATATTAAATGTACTATAGAGAGGACATAGGAATAGGATTGCTATCCTTTGCCTAAGTGCATAACGCCAGTTAGGCCAGATCATTATTAGTGATCGGAAATATAGCACCAGTTCATTTGGGTTCCCATTCCAATCTGCTTCTTTTTTTGCACTTCTCACTCTTTATCCAAAGCAGTGCAGTATCACATTTTGAAGAATGCTTCTGCATAGAATATATGAATACTGTGGATGTGCTCAGAGGCAGACAAATTTAGTTGCATAGGGCTGTGAGAACAACTCCTCTCTGGCATAAAATAAATGGGCATGTAAGTTTAGTTAGAATATGCCTGTAGTCTGCCTACTCTAGTCTTGTAAAATAATGTAATTATTCACTGTAAATATATATATATATTTAGTGTAGATTGCATTAAGCTGGAGTTTGGAAGGAAAAATATCTTAAATTTTCAACTTGGCAAAAAACTCCATTAAGCATCCATAATTCATACTGTAAAGCAGCACAGTGCTGTGTAATAGGTGTGTTCCACACCATTTTTCTCAGTTTGTCCTTGGTTTATATTGCTATATTTCATTGTGCTGAAAAATGTGACTCTCAGAGAAATTTCAACTTTGTGCATCAGTTGGCTCAACATTTATTGGATAAAAAATTTTCAAGTGAAAACTTCCCAGGATCAATCACAGACTTTCTTTTTTTGGCCACTGCCAAAGTCGCCACCGTGTGGCTTAGCTCAGCTTCAGCAAGGTGAATTTCACATGGTGTCTCCTTCTGCCTACCACCCTCCAAAAGAGTCATGCCAAGCTGACCTTCTGAGAATCATAGAATTCCAAAATTATTTTAATAACCTGGACCAAAATCTTAGAGCTGGCTGTAGATTTTTTTTTTTTTCTGAAAGCAGACAAACACAGAAACACACTCATACACACAGAGTTGTTTATGCTTTCTTATAACTATTTCTCTTCATAAATTCACTCAAACCTGAAACCTTCTGAAAAAGATTTTTTTGGTATCATTTCCATTCTTTTCAGTATTACTGAGATATTGTTTTACTCTGTATAGATATTAAACTTGGCTTATCACCTTAGTATCTGTGTGCCTTTTAGCTATGATTGACGTCTCACATTTGTCATTTTTTTTTTATTATTGTTTAAGCAGCTGTGTAGAGGAGCAAAGCAAAGGCAAACTTAAGTAAGTTGGAGATGTACCTTATACTGAACATCTCTGCAGAAAGAGAAAGGGAAATATCCATCTTGCATGACTGACAGCGGATGTCCTTCCTCCTTCTCCCCCCCCCCTCCTCCCCACCTCCAAAGAAAAGAAAAAGAAATTAGGTAAATGCACCTTCGCAGTAGATTAATTCTTACTTCTGCTGAAATCATCTGACACAACTGCTGTTCAAATTGTTGGGCAGCGTTCAGATTAATACTTAAATTAAAGAGAGTCATAGGACTATGATGATGGTGATTTTTCTCTTGAATCTGGCATTTTCTTTCCATTCCTCAAAACTATCTTCCTATCATGGATTAGGTAGTAACCCAATAGTTGTATGTGTGGAGGAATTGTTGAATGCACACCTAAGCCTTTCAGTTACTTCCCAGGATCTCTGTTTCATTTTAGTAAGAATAATGTTTTGATTTTTGTGGTATTTTTCCAGCAGTACAACACTGAACACTGTAAATGATGACATGCAATAAGCAGGATATCAGGCTTTCAAGGTATGCCAAATTATTTGGAAACAGCTTCCATATCTATGAGATGAATTTTGTGAGGTAACTGCATTCATGAATTAAAAAGAATCCTTTTCTAGTTCTCATTCTCAGATGAATTGAAACACAAATCTCTTTGGTCCGTACTACTTAGAAAGCTGTTAAATCATTCACTCACAAACACACACACGCGCGCGCGCACACACACACACACACACACACACACACACACACAAATATATTCTATAAGGCACTATCTGTTTACTTTAATTCACTCTGTCTCAAACATTGTGTCACCTGGTTATTATACTGTTTGGACAAGAGAGATTTGTATGTTTTCTGTATAATAAAGGTGAATAGGGAGCACAGCTAAGAAGTGAAGGTTAGCAGAGTAGTTTCCAGGCAAGAATGTTCTTTATTTAAAGCAGTGCCCTGGAAAGACAGACTTAATTATGACTCTGCTACATTGTAGGTTTTATTAAGTTTTATGTCCTAAGCCCAAATTCCACAAGATATTCTATCATATGCTATTCTTCCTAAGAACAGAGTTCAACCATAAGACTTTAATCCTTGGATTTCGTGCAGTGTTGCTGGCTTTTGTGAATGCCTGATAGTCTTCTGGCTTGTACTGTATTGCCTATAGAATTAGTTCTGAGTGGGGGGACCTCCTGGATCAGTGCCTACATCTGTTTGTAAATCTTCCAGTAGAATTTTAAAAAAAGTAATGTGTTTTTGAACATAATTCTTTTATTTTGCAAAATGTATTTTTTCATTGTGGAAAATTAGGCAGAAGATGTGGATTATGAAACTCTAGCAGACTGTTGAAGGTGCTAGGAGCATAAATTTTGCTTCTCTGTGCCTATTCTTATTATAGATATTCACACCTGCTTGGAATGGCTGTAAAAATGTTGCCAAATCAAAATCTTTCGAAGCCTTTCATGGTAACATTTTGCAATCCAAATGTAATTCTGACCCACAGGTGTCAGATGCAGGAGAGTAGAGGATTAGTCAAATACGAGGGTGTCATCAGTGGTTTCAGTGTAAGGAGAGACAGAATTAGAGTGCAATTACCAATGCCGTTCTTAAAATCAACCTAACAAACAGAAGACACNGATATTTAATGTCTGCAGTCTCTTTAGAGAAAGCAGAGAGGGCTAAATGGATCTTATGGTACACGAGCTACTATAACAGGAAATAAGGAGAAATGTTAATCAGTTGAAAGCAAGGAATTGCTATCACTGGTGTAGTTAGTATCATCAGAAACTCTGACCCTTCAAAGTATTTGCCAGCTCTTTAAGCTTGTTCTCTTGCATGACAGACCAAAGGCTCCCTTCGGAGACTCGGAGAATGCTATATCCCTATCTTGAAAACAGTTGCATCCAAATTATTAGTTCTGATTCTTAGTGACAAGGAGCCTAATTATATCACAGTATCCTCTTAAAATAAGAGAAGTTGCTGACACCGTGTCAAAACCACTAATCTGTTCTGATTGCATTTGGATTATTTTTCAGGATGCTCTGTTTTCTGAGGAGGGGGTTGTTTTGCTTTACTTTTTTGCTTTTGCTTTGTATGGTGCTTACATAGCATATTTGAGCCTATTTATTTTCACTGCTGGCCATAGCTTCTTTGTCTGATTCAGGGAAGCACAGAGGTCTGTAGTGGCATATAAACACCTGAAATACATGTTGTTTCCAGTGAATCCTTAAAGCTCCCCTAGCTTATCTCACAACAGAGTTGCATATTAGCTTTGCTCTAGCTCTCCCAAAGCTATACATCACATCTTCTCCAACTGTATTTATTTCCTCCCAAACACTTGGAGATCTACTTTACTAAGAGTAAGTTCTTCATCTCGCGGTTCTAATGGTGCAGTTTGCTCTGGCTATTGCTCTTTTGCTGTAGCATGAGAGTGCTCAGAGTTGGTGTGAGAAATAGGAATGTTGCTGACCAAAACCACCAGGAGTTAGTGCTCAGGAAATATTGCAGAGAGAATCCTTGCACTTCCAGAAGGTGGTTTTCCAAACCAGATTTCAGACTACCCTAGTTCTTGGAAAATGCTTTACACTAACTAGAATGGAGGTACCTGAAATTTGTGTGTTATTGTTAGTCAAACAGAGGATGTTTTTCCATTCTTCTAGTTGCTACCAGCCGAAGAAATAAATGTAGATATATATATATTTTTTCTGTGCTCTGACACCCGGAATGGCCTTTCCTCCCCCGCATCTCCTCCCACACACACATCCTTTTTGCACCCCCTCGGCGCTATTCTCCTGCCTGAGTGCTTGCGAGCGGTGAGGGATTCAACTCCAAGGCTGACACTGTGTTGAGCAGATTGATTAGCAGATAACGCTGGGTGCCTTCAGTAGCTGCTGTGCATGAAATTTGGCGTGTGCGAGCTCGGAGGGACATGAGTGACAGTAATGAGTTGTGTTGCTGTACCTGCCCGCAGCCTGACAGTTGCTCTGCAAACACTGTAATTGCCGAGCTACACACTGAGCACTGCTAGCAACAGGAGGGGCTTTATGAACTGACAGGGTGCTCGGGGTTACTTGCTTTCCTAACAAATAGTGTTTTTCTCATCCCTGTCAGTGTGCCTCATTGACAGAAAAATCAAATCCCAACTATGACTCAATGGTAGACTGAATAAATTAAGAATAAAATAGCATTCTTATCACTAAACTGCAGTGACTCTGAAAGGCTCTAGAGAAACATGTGCAGTGTTCTCACATTTATACTGTTGTCTTCTAGATCACTTGGAAAGAGAAAGGATTTAAAGAAAATAATGTGCTTTACTTATAATGATGTGAGGTTACCAAAGCTTTGAAATGTTGGAGCTATTCAGGAAAATGAATTCATAAGACAAACACAAACATATACATGAAATGAGCACACAGCTGATGCTCAACCCAAATCTTTTTTTATCTCTACCAAAGGAATAGAACTGTGGAGAGCTCATAGTGAAGCATGTCTTCAAGTAAATAAAAGAAAATGCTTCCATACAGGGTATGAAGTCATGCTAGGCAAGTGATTGCCATGAGGAGACCTCTGAGACATATTGTGCCATGGGGTTTTTCCTTAAAAAAACAATGAACTAAATAATTTTAGGAGAAGGGAACTTCTACGAACTACAGAAAAGCTAGAAGGATATTTTAATAGAGCTTCTGAGCTACATCTGCTTGGAGATTAGTTTTCTTCATTACACAGATAGGTGATTACAGTTTCTTTATTTGTTTCTGGAGGATTTCAGTGTCCTATTACCAAAGACAGGATTTTGAATTAAGTTTGATTCTGAAATGAACAGTCTTTAAGTGGAAATGACTCGTAAGCACAGGCTTACCTTCTTTCCTGATTGAACTGAATTGACGTGAAATCACATTAAAGTTAATGTTAAGCACAAGCTTAGCAGCCTTGTTCCCAGAGCAATCCTAAACGCTCCTGAGACTTCCTTACTCAGGCAAGATTCCCTCAGGGTTAATATAATTGTAATTGCTGACTCTCTGTGATTGCTTTGTTGGAAAAAATAAATTCTTAGTATCCATAGCCACATGCTGCTTATTCCCCCCGGTCATTCAGCAATGATCCATCTCTTCCAGCTTCAGTTCATATCTCTGGATGGATTGACCAGAGCAGCGTACAGGCTCTGCGTGTTATGTGGAATGATGTTAACATTTACCTCCTTTGTATATATTTATGAAAAATACTCTCATTTTGCTCCCTTTCTTCCCTACAGGAATTACATCCTCATACCCATCCAGAGATACTGTTTGCCTTTTTTACAGCTGTATCACATTGCTATCTCCACCCTATGCCTTCTCAGTGCTTCCTAAGGGTTCTTGCACCTACTCTAGGCTTTCCTAAAAGAGATTTGGCTTCACCCTGCTCCATGAATGTACCCCATCAAGTACCAGATATTGCTTGCATCAGCGTAGCAACGTAAGACAAGAAGAGCTGAGGGCCGGTATCTTTGCAGGGCAGCAGCTGGGCCTCCCTGTGTGATGCTGAGCAAGGTCCCTGACTCTCAAAGGTAGTTGTCTCTTCATCACTGCCGAGCTTTTGTTGAATCCCAGCCTTGAATTAGGCTTTCTAATAGAAGATGTCAAGGCAACTTGATATATAGATCCCTAGACAATAGTCGAATGAAGAGCCATGAATTAGGAATGAAATGCAGGAGACATCTGTTATCTTTGCTTAGAATACTAAGTCATGAATTCAGCCCTGGGGAGAGTTGTCTATTTTACTGTTACTAAATGAACACAGAGAGAGATACTCCATGGCCTCCTCTTACTAATACTAACCTGGGATATGGTGGTTATGAGCTGCATTCGTTGCTCACTGTGATTCATATTGAAGGTATCTGGATCCCTGCCTTGTGACTAGCAAATTTGTGACTGTGCTAGGAAAATTTCTCTCATTCATTTGTTGATGGATCTGTTTACTGAGACTGGTTGTGCCTCTCTAAATTTGAATCTTCCGTACTAGAGGAACTACTCTGGCTACCGTTGATGACATAAATGATCTGGCCTTTCATTGAAAACAGATGCAGTTCAGGTGTGTATGTATATATGCAAAAACACAATAACTGTTTCAGAAAAAAAAAAACAGTTATTGTGAAGATCTTTCTCTTAGGAAAGAAAGCATGAGGAAAAAAAAAGTACTTTTAACTGCTTATTTTGGGGTAATTTATGTACTCGGGGTTATTGTGTGTGTTCAACCAGAAAAAGATGTAAGTATTTGTACACAAGTTTGAGGTTAGTATCAGATGCAAAAGGTGGGCATAGACATTTGGAGGACAAATAGGTTCCTAACTAGCATTGAATATCTTGGCTTTCATCCTTGTCTTCCCCATAAAATGTCAGTGAGGCTCCGAGGTTTGAGTGGGTGCTGCATTTCTCGGAGCCCAGCTGGGATGCTTTGCTGTGCTCCTGCTCTTTGCTGCTGGAGTTCTGCCCAGCAGGGGAAAGAAGGAGATTTCAGAGGCAAGACGAGATATCTGCAGGAAGAGGGGAGTGCTTTCAAGACAAATGTTATAGCTTGATAGCTTGAGGAGAAAGCTGTTGGAGACATCCATCTTCACTTCACATATGGAAATATTAAAACTGGCTGATTTTGAGCTCCTCTATTGTCTGCAGATACACTGTGCTTCACAGGCTTGGCTCCCATGAGTCCTAACGGTTCTTTTTGTCGCTGAACAAGGTTTAGGTCTTCAGCTTTAAAGCTGCTTGTAACCTGCAGCTTTATAGAATAGATATGTGCTCTGCTAAGGTCTCCAGACATATTTCTGTACTTTGATTGCAGATCATTACAAGATGAACTGTGTATAACACTATTTGCAACGTACAGATATCAGAAGTTTCAGCTCTCACTTTAGCTCTGCACTGGAGCCTTGGCCGTAATCTCGCAGCCTTCATTTCTGTTTAGCAAACTGCAGCTACCTGAACTCTCTGCTGCAAGGAGGGCTCTGATTTCAAATCCCGTGTAGAAGAATAGCTGACAGTGTGAGCTCTGTCGATGTCTATAGAGTACAGATTACAGTAAAGAGTAAAGATTACAGATGTGAGACAGACTTTTCTTTACAAATATAATTGACTGCCTGGCTAAAGTGCCCTTAATGGCTCTCATCTGGACAGGCAGGCCTTAGCTGGTAGAGTAACTCTTCTGAGTTAAGAGGGTCCTTTCTTTAGACTGACAATAAGACTTCTATTTATTTACTAGCAGAAATAGTGTTTTGTGCAAATAGAGGCCCCACATATAAAGTTTTATGCATCTCCCTTTACTCGCTTGTGCTCAAGTCTGACGCAGAGCAGCTGTTCCAAGTCTAACCTTCAGACTCCTGCACGAGGGAAGAGCTTGCTTTGATCTCCCATCAATAAACAAATAAAAGAAAGGATGTTTTAGTGGATGGAGCAGTTCTGTTTCCAGGTAACCATATCCTTTCCTCATTGATCACTATGGTAACCCGGCTCCCTCCTCCTGTTTCCTCTAAATGAGAAAGCATGTTTCCCTGCTAAAGGAGAGGGGAATTCTTTGATTTCCTATTCCAGTCCTTGACTCTGCAATAGCAGAGGGTCACTTTCAATTCTGATGTGTGACGCGTGCATTTCTGCAGCGTTGAAACAAACAGACACCCTGGGCAGCCTCACAGCTGTTTCAGAATAACCTGCTTAAAATTCATGGAAAAGAAATGAAAGCCTCTTTTTAAAGAACTGTGCAATTATCTGCAGACAAAGATGTTTCAGCGCCACAATTCAACTCCAAAGCACTCCAACAACCTTCTGTGGTTGATCAGGCACTTCTGAGCCTGCGGTTTAATTAAAATGCTTCTTAAGTGCAGGTAAAGGAGGTCTGGAAGACTTTTTTCATGATCTTGAAGGCAAGGATCAAACTTTCTGGGAACGTGGCTCGTATCTGAAAAACTGCCTCCTGTCTCCATTTGTTCAGACCGATTTGTTAGTACGTGCTAGCTGATGTGGAGAGGTAGTTTTACAAAACCAGAAATATTTCACCTCTCATTTTAGTCAAAATGACAACAGAACGGTATTAATGTTTCTTACGCTTCTATCTCCTCTACAAAAGTTGCCAGTTTAGTGTAGCAAGGCACCACAGGATCCCAAACATGACCAGGTACCTATCTGCTGTTGTAACGCTTTTAGACACAGAGGTGTTTTTGAGATTTCCAGAGTTTCAAGAATTCTCTCTCATGATTTCATTTTAAGTCCTGTATTATTCAGTGTTTTTTTGTAGCATAAAGATCTGTGTTTTTCTCTTTTGCTAATCACGTTATGTGCATGGTGTTGTAAAAATATATGGTGGTTATGTCCTACTTGTATCTCAGATTGATATATCAGCATTTTCTCCTCTTCCATTTCTATTTGTACATCTGTATCTTTGTCCTATGATCTTTGCAGGTCTATATCCATAAATGATATTATCCATGTACCCTCAGATTATCTCTACTGCTTTAAATCTGAAGGCATCTGGGGTTTTAGACAACCAGCAGATTGCACAACACAAAACAAAACAGCTCTTTTCAAGATGAGACTCCGTGACAATCAGAAAATTAGTTTCAGAGTTAGTTTCGTAAGTTTGATTTTCCAAAAATAGTACACTGGCCTTCTAATTGCTACCACTGGGTTCAGCGAAGGGACTGCGGATCAGAGAGTATTTTTCTCCTTCTTTGCTCTATGTTGCTTTCATATCATTTTTATATCAAAAGTCCAAATTTCAAGGCAAGAAATGCCTTTCAGTGACAAATCTGTCTTGAGAGCCAAGAGTTTAAATATTTTTTGCACAGAGTTATGGAAATGGAATAGTTTAGCTTGTTTTTTATTGCTTTTTAAAACATTTTTGAGAGATCTAAATAGAGGTTTTTTTTTTTTTTTTTTTTTTTAACCTGATCTATATCTATTTTTAAGACCACTTTCACTGTTTTCAAATAGCTACTGACATGCAGGGAAGTCAGTGTTTCTCCATGCTGTGTTTTTTATCTCCCTCCAAACATGCCACGTGTGAAATTGGCAGAGATCAGTCACATATTACCTGCAGTATCTGACCAACTGGAGTTTTCAGAGCACCCCAGGAGAAGCAAACGTGCCGTGAGCCAGGCACAGAGTGTGTTGTTGGAGGCTTTCTGCCTTCAAGAGAAGCCAGGCTCGCGTGGCTTCAAAGGGTTGCACTCCAGATGGAAACCCTGGAAAAAAAGCCTTGCATTGGCTATTGCATCAAAGGACTTGAGTGATGTAAAATGAAAGCTAAAAGCCCCAGTTCTTATCCAGAAGATGATTCCCTCCAGAAAAGAGAAAATGTAAAACACCACAGAGTCTCATTCCATGTGTCTGTGCATGGCTTCCTTTTGACAGCTGCCCGTCCCAGCTTAAGAACAGACTCCTGCTTTGAATTTGTTTCAGTCTAAGATAAGACTGAATTCCTCGACTCTAGAATACTGCCCCTTCTCAACACAGAAATCCAGTAGCCAGAATGATACAAGCTTGCCAGCAACACTATGAGAAAAATGTGCTTTGCCCTTGTATGCGTGCACACAGTATATAATACGGCTGTGCAAAGATGACATTCTTGAGTTAGAATCAGATGCAGATTGGTGTGCATTATTCAGAGAGCTTCTGTTGAGATATTTCAAGTTTCTGTTTTACATATTATAACCTAATTCACTTTGTGCAAAAATACTCATTGCATCCTTCCAATTTCCAGTAACTGTTTTTTGATGGGCAGCAAATTCCTCTCTGTGATAATAGTACCCAAGACTCAGCCAGAGAGGGAATTACAAAGGTGCTTCTCATTTCTACTCAAGCCCCACTTCAGTTTTATCTCAGACTTACTTAGTTATGGTCTTTGTTCTTACCATGAAGTAGCCAAACCTGTGGAAGCAGCAAGTCTGAAGAGTTGTCAGGGCACTGTCACCTCATGAGGAAGAGCAGCCGTTATATAGAGCCTGGATAAATGCATGTTGGGAGGGTTGCAAACTGAGTACAGCTATAAGCTAGAAGCCTTCCAGTTACATAGTTAGTGTTAAGGAAGCGTCAGAAACCCTGTTAACCACTACAGTTTGTGTATGTGCATGTATATTTACATGCTCGCATTTGTGTTCTGGTATCTTTCTGGCAGGCTCTTGAGCAGCTGGCTCAGCTCTGCGCTGACTGCTGGACTTGCTGGGCAGCGAGTCCATTCACATTTCAAAACAGATTTCTCAACAGAGCTAAGGATTTGGAAATGATTTTGCTCATAGCTATTCCCCTGCCTATCTTTCTCACACCAACATTCAAGTTCTACTGTTCCAGTGTTTGTTTAGCACAAGTCAATATAAAAATCCCAGGTAAAGCAATAAGTATGTTTATATCATGGAAATGATCGGAAAATACTTCCAAAGAGTATTTTTGTCATCAGTTTTTCTGTGAAATAACTGACTTTTTTTTTGACCAGGTTTGGAGGCAGGATCAGAAACTTCAAAGGAAACTAATAGAGGAGTTTGGATTTGTGGCCCAGCACGCTCACTTCCAGCTGGGGCAGCAGGGAAGGGACAAGCCTTGCAAGGTATTAAGACTTATGTCATTTAACCCCAGCAACCTGGTAATTTTTTTTGCCATTGCAAGCAGCAATTAAGTTCAGAATCCCAAAGGCAAGTGCATTATATTAAAGACACACTTTTGCAGTCTATGCAGACAGTTTTTTGTCTCTTGGTGCTGTGCAATTTCTCTTCTTTCCCAGCAGGTAGAGCTGCGGCTTCAAATATTTTCCAGAGAGCAGCTGGTCAGTTCATAAGGAGGAGCAGCGTCTCCCCAGACTTTGTGCTTTAGATTAGACTTCTCCAAACCTAAACAAATCCAAAGCAAAGCCCAAGCAGCCTTTTTGCATTTCCATAATTGGTAGGAAGCTACAAATGGGATCCCATCACCAGGACAAGCCCTGATCTCTAACACTGCCCGCAAACAAACAAAACATAGTTATGTGGGCTGAAAAGCTGTCCTAAAAGCCTAGACATCTCAGTGAAGAGAGACTCACTGTGAGGCAATGTGAAACTATATGATTCGCTGTCATAAACAGAAAGAAATTGGTCATCTGGTCATTTGCACTCCTGAAGCATCACCAAGAATAAGTCCACACTCATTTTTATTTTCTCAGGAAAGAGACAAAAAAGGAACTCCTTGAACTGAATCATAATCTCATTGATTAGTGATTTTTTTACCTTTTGGATGGAACAAAACAGAATCTTGAACAACCTGCAGTTTTTTCGAACTGCAGTTCGCATAAACAGAGTTCAAACTTCTTTTTTTTTTCTTTTAGATTGTCCATAAATTTCCTAAGCCATTCAGGGCTGGCTGGTTTAGATGCACCCTCACCATAACCATAGTACTGTTCTCTTGTGTGGATCATCATAGACTGTTTATCACCCAAACATATTAACAGTTTCTTAAGGTAGTAAATTACAGTAGCCTTTTCTGAACCTGGACCAGACCTGCAGGTATTATATAGACAGTTACTGTCTGGGGAAGAATAAATCTCTGGTCTTATTTTCTGAACATTTTATTTATATTCAGTTTCTGTACTCACATATGTGCTATACACTGCCTGCATGGCATCTCTGGAGAATAAATGCACTTGTAATTACAAAAAGACAACTATTTGCATTTTACTGCCCTTCTTCCCCTCATTCTCAGGACTTGATAGGCTGATGGCAATTTGTTTATTCTTTGTGAAAAATACCAATCCCGGTACACACCAGTCCTGGGTGTAATGCTTCTGTAGCAGGTCTGCAATTACTGAGGAGGTCAGAATTGCTTACAAGACAAAGTTAGAGGCAGCACAGGAAAATATGAATATGGGGTATTGTAAGCAGCAGGAACACCATTCAGAATGCCTCCAGTGCTGTGGGAAAGATAAACTGAATTAATGTGTTCTTATATCAGGCAACAGTGTTGTTTGCAATGAAGGCAATGATAATTCTTTTTCTTTTCCTGGAATTAGTGTTGAAAGTACAATTTGTTACGGACAAGTTCTCACATAGTTGAAAATAGTGTAACTCCATCAAAATTGATGGATCTGTCCTAGCAGCAGATCAGAACAGTAGCTTTTGGGGTTTTGCCCTTCAGAAACCTGCTGACATGCTATCATTTTACTCTGCTGTCTTTTGTTATCAACATCAGTTGCTAACAGTTCTTAACGTGTTTAGGCCGTTCACACATAGCAGAGCTGTATCTGCTGGCTTAGGCAACACCAGAGATGATGTGTTAACCTCAGTAATATGTCTTCCTTAATCCAATATTAGAATTGCCATGGAAACCTCTTAGCAACATAGAAGATGAAAATGGAACCAAAAAGAAATGATGTAGACAGACCAAATGGTAATTCTAGGGAGAAAAGAAAAAAAAAATAAAATGCCAAACCTATAGATTTACTATCCTTGGAGAAACAGAAGGAACAAAAGTAAACTGCCTGTAAGATGTCTATCTTTCAAATTCCTAAATGAGTTTTTAGATTTTCTTCTTAAGCTTTTATTTATTTGTATTTTTATTTGTTTGTTTGTTTGTTAGCAACCAAAATAGCCAAGTTGTGATGCCGGGGATGGTCATTGGATGCTGTATTCGTGTCCCCCTCGTGCAGGCTTGCTTTCCTTTTTTGGTATATGGCAGTTTTCCTGGGGTTTTAGAACCAGCGTGCTGTGTGTCTGTGGCTGGTTACCTCTTTTCCTATGATCTCTTAAGGTCCACGGAGGTTCAGATCCGCGCGGTGTCTTTTGGTGTTAACAATTACTAGTGTTAGCAGAAGCTCAGCCTCAGATCTTGGACCTATTTTCCTTTTTTAGCTGTGGGAATTCCCTTCTCAAAGTCTGCATTATCCTATAGAATACATTATACATTCATCAACATGCAATTATTAACTCCCTGACAAATGGTCCCTCCGTGGTTTGACAGTTTTTGACTGCATGGCCAATGTTTAAGGGATGATTAATGAAGCTGGATAGCTAGGCTGACACATGCTGAAGGTGCCTGAGGAAACACCTGTAGCAGGGGTGCAAACATCATCTTGCTGTTGGTTAGGCATGAATCAGCTCCATTCCAAGAACCAAGAAGCTGTGATAGCATCCAAGCTAATAAATAGCTTGCATATTGAATATATTTGTTCATTGAGTACGACATCATGCCAGCATGGGTATGTAGCATCCCCACCAGCTCAGCATTTGTACAAAGAAGCTCTGATTCATTCGCACGCTTGGAAGTGCCCTGAATCTCAGATGATGATTTTGATCCTTACTGTTAAAAAACCCTTCTTACTCCATCCACCCACTTACAGACACTTTAGTCTCAAGAGTGCCCGTCTAGACACCACGTGCACGTACACTACATGCAGAGCTGCTTCTCCTGTAAGTGACCTTTGTATGCTCTCTCAGTACGATCAGAAAATATGCAATGTAAGACACTCAAAATGAGGATGTTTACAGGACTGGCTACTGATATCATTGATTTTTGTATAAGCAGGTTCCAGTCATACAGGAACTCATGACAGAGGCTCATATAGTGTTGATCTCTGCAAGGCCAAGCTCAGTGTCTCTATAAATGTCTGAGACATGCAAAAATAGTTTTCGTGCATAGTTGCTGGCTATAAAAATGTCATGTTGGAAACCATAGCAAACTATGTCCTAGATCTTACAGATCTTTTACTATATTACTGACTTCTTTTTTTTTTTTTTTTTCAGTTCTATGAGAGCTCAAATAAAATTAGTAGCAGTGACTAAAAAGAGAACAAATGTCTTTAAAAAAAAAAAATACCCAATAATATTGAATTAAATAGTAAGACAAAAGCAAGTTCACAAAGATGTAGTAAAAAAGATAGTTTAGGAAAATTGTTAAAGCAGCTTTTACTTGTTTATATTAGGTTTAGAATACTCAGAAGATCTACAATTCAAACCTTCAGGTATATGCATAGGCTTGCCACGCAAGGTGACGTCCATTGTCCACAAATACATCTGGGTCCAAAATGCTGTCCTTAAAACTCATTGCAAATTCATATTTTTTATATATTTGAAGATAATCTAATCTATTTTACCCCTTACTTTCAGGCACATTTCCACGTTTTTCTTCTGAGCATGTGATTGCATCCAGCTTTGAGACAGTTGCTAATCCTATTACTTTTAAGGCACTGATTCTTTAGCCATTACTCTTTGCAGAACTTCTATCATAAATAAATAAGTCAACTCTTATTATTATTCTAATTCCATTGTGGGCTCATTAGAGCAGTTTGCAGTCATGTAGAAAAGTAAAATTGATCATCTATACATGAAAATATATGGTGTGGTGTGGGTCAATTTGGTGACCAGAAAATCCCTGTCAGTCTAACAGTCTTTGATTCCCTGACTCTTCCCTGTTAGCTGTTGAATGCTTTACTTTGGATCTAGAGAGGAGAAGACAGCAACCTTCTAATATTATAATGTTTGTGCAAAACCCAGCTATTCTGCTGCAGCTGGTTAGAAACCAATTTTTTTTTCTTTTGTGACAGATTTTTCTCCTTGCTCTTATACAACTTTTTCATTTGTGATGCAGTTTATATTTTTAAATATGTGAATGCTGCTCATAATAAGGTTATTGGATAGACATCAATTCCCAAAAAGTTGTTAAAAGAAAAAAAAAAAAAGAATCTTCCAAAAAGCACTTGATTAAAAAAAGGAAAAACAAGATCATCTAGAAATATTTTTCTGAAAAGTTTATTAGAATATTATCATATTGCGTACAAGTCTATAGAGTAGCAGTTAGACCACATGAGATAGCAGCAATTGGCTATATTAGCAGTTAGATGTCCTACCCCTTCCACGTAGCGTGCACACAATTTCCTTCTTGGTTCAAAACACCCATAAGCAGAGAGGCACATTTGAGACGTCAGAGGAGCTTGACATTTTCAGGACAAAGTTCCCTGAGTACAAGCAGGAAAAAAACACTGGAAAGGCCAGTTTATGGGGTGTAAGATTCACAGCTCCACGGCTGCTGAACCTCATTAATGCTTTCTCCCCCTTTTATTTCCCATCCATAAAAAGAGATGCTGCCATTAAGCTCTTGATCCTCCCTACCTCCGAGGCAGATTAGTCGAGGCCACGGAAGAGAACTGGCCCCAAGCTCCCAAGCTCAGAATTCGGTGCGCTGGGTGCTGGGTTATTAACGCGTGAGCCATAAGCATCTCCCCGTTGATGATGGCATTAGGGGGACATATATAAAGTGCCTTGGTCATCTTCCTGCTTGGGTAATTCAGGAATTGCTTAAATGAGTAGTTCCTGCTCTGCCTGTATCTCATCCGGTCCCCAAGCAACGTAGTAGGAGAAGAAATTGGCTTAATCTAACTAAATACAGCAAAATAGCCGTAAGTCTTCTGCAGAGCGTGGCTATATGGATGCCATTTCCTGAAATACCAAGTTCCACAGAACACTCATGGAAAAAGCTTGAGTAAAGTTGCCCCAAAAAATTGCTTATAAGTGACCCTGCTGACCCTGCTTCCTCAAAGTGTGGGGAATTGCCTGAAATCTCAGTAAAGGGTCCCAGAGGGCAAACACGCAATGCTCGAATTGGACGCAAAGGCTGAAGAAACCCAAAAAGTAGTTACGCTCCCATGTTTGCAAACCTCTGCAGTTGAATTTCTTGAATGGGGAAGCATTTCAAGCCCAGTTTCCTTTGCATTTTTATTACTGACCAAAACTGAGCTTGTCTCCAGGAAAATT
This sequence comes from Nothocercus julius, assembly GCA_013398735.1. NCBI lineage: Eukaryota > Metazoa > Chordata > Aves > Tinamiformes > Tinamidae > Nothocercus > Nothocercus julius. Next base: position 27,762 of record VZSV01000437.1, read on the forward strand.
ACAAGCTGTGGCAAAAGAGGACCCGCTGAACAGAAGCAAAGGGATTTGAAGCATTCCTCATCTCCAAATGATTTTATTGTCACTGCACATGACAATCATGTTCCACCACCTGGTTGAAAGCCTGCTCCATGGAAAGGGGGTTTGATCCCAAAACACAGAGTTCTTTTTATTCTTCCTAAGAAAAAAAATGCTTTCCATTTCTTATTGCTGAGAACTTGTGAACATGACCAGAGTCACCACTTGTCCTTTGGGAGAATTTATCTCGAAACGGCTGGTGAAGGTGTCCCCTGCAAGTCCTCTGCTAGCACCTCTATGCATTTCCAGGTGCAATAGCATAAACAGTAAAACCGAGGTTTTCATTTGGTGGTATGACCTGATCCACAGCTGAATTCCCCCTGCTTTCAAGCAGGAGATGGTAACTCTGGTCCCTGCTGTTCCATCTGTAGCTGGAGAGGTTGGCACGGCCCCATCATGAATTCTATTTAAAAGGCAACACAGTAGAGCAGTCAACAAGGTGCCTCGTTAGTTCTGCAGAGATGCTCAGCAGGGGGTACCCTTTTCATCTCTAAAACAGCAGGAATTGGAGCATAACAGGAAAAAAAAGAAGTGGTTTTCTCTTTAAACAAAACCCAAGCAGTTCCTCTGCATTGCTTACCCTTGGTTGTTCCATATCCCTTCACTCCTCCTAGAAGCTTGTGTCCTGTTGTTTAAAGAAATGTTCTTTCTCTATTCTTCTTGGGTATCTTTAAAAATGTGAGAGAAGGAATGAACTTTGTTTAATGTTCTGCCTCAGAGGGAGCATCTCTGCAGACTGAGCCAACACAGGCCTGCATTCACCCCACAGTAACCTAAGCATTGAGCTCCTGCCAATAGAAGAAAAGGGGCCTGGAGAGAACATTTTTTGGTTGCTTAAAAAATCCTCATGAATTTTGAATGTTTCCAGCAGCCTCTCTGACCATTAGAAGAAATGCATCATTGCCATCAATTGATGATGCCATCCATCCCTTTCTTTAATCTCCCATTATAAAGAACAACCTTGCTGTATTTAATTGAATTCGAATGAAGTTATGTAATCTTTATCCCCAGTAGGAGTCAAGGACAGTGTTTCTCCCGAGAGTGTCGTTTTTGGAAAGATGTATGAGCTGTTTGCTGCTGTCTGTGTGAATCCTAGTCTAGCTTGCTCACTGCCTGAGTTCCTGTTGCCTGTAAGGGTTCTGAAGGAGCTCCCAATGTGCTTGCTTTTCCAGAGAGCAAACATCCAATAGACACAGCAGGAGGGCCGCTGCTGGCAGCCTGCTTAATACTTCAAGTTGTCATAGTAAAGATAAAAAAGAAATTTGGTTTCAGGATTAGACTCCTGCGAAATGTTTTGATACTGTATCAATTTTTTTCTTATTGGATCAGTATCAGAATGAATGTTTTTGAGTAAAGGAAACAAGTGCATGGTTTAAAGTTTCCCCAGTGCAGCATTTGATCCTAAATTGATCAATACAAATGCTGAGAGACTAACACTGGCTATCACAACAGAAGACAACCAGAATCAACCAGGAAAATGTGGTCACTTGTTTGGCAAGATAGAGAACAAGAGTGGGCGGAAAAGTGGAGTCTGGACTAAAGCAGAAATCTCCAGTCCATTCCTCATCTCTTCAAGTGACCTCTCTGCCTGCACCTACACTGCTTTGCAAGTGCTGCAAACTTACTGATAAACCCAGATATTTAATTATGACACAAGCTATTAACATCCGGATGGTTTCTCCTCTTCCTCATCTCTCACGAAGTATTCAGAGATTGAGGGAATCCTCCTTTGGCAGTGTAAAAGAAAAGCTGATTTCTATTCACTCTGGTCCAAGGAAACAACCACTGCAGGAATGAACTTGCATATCTGAACTGTAAACAGATCAATGATGTCCCTCCACTGAAAGAATATCTTCCTTCTCTACCCGTCACTGTCTTGTCCTTACTTTTAATCAGTTGTGTGCAGTGATAACAGAATTTTAGCGAATGCATTCCATGGAAAATCACACTTGGCATTGCGGACTGTGGGCCAGGAACATACTTCTGACGTAGACAGAGATTGCCATTTACCCATTGCAGTGAAAGGACTTGCTAGAGATCATGACAGGAAAGGGCAGGGAGTGGAGGAGGAAGGAATAGTCTTGATTTTCATTTACTTGCCGCATGCAGTACTTTTACCCTTTTATCCTGAAAACATTCCCACCCCTTAATGCCATGCAGGACCGATAAAATAAAATAAAGCAAAGACTCTGTTTGCTCTCTTTTACTCCTCCGCAAAACCCTATCAATCAAACTGACTGTCTGTGTGGCAGCTTAGGAGGAAGCAAGTTTTTAGCAACTTTGAATGTAATTTTGATGCAAAGGCTTTACAGACCTCTGAAGGATTATTTGACATTTCACAGATGGAGAGTGGTGCAAAGAGAGAGGAATCACTTTCCTAGTTAATATAGTTTTTTGTTTTGTTTTGTTTGTTTGATTGTTTTGTGAAACAGGGAACTGAACAGACATGTTGTCATATTGTGTCCTGACACACAATATGCTGTGAACCTGTTACCACTCTTCAAGTCAGTAAATGAGCCTCCATCCTCATGAAACTACAAAGCTCTTTGTACCGAAACCATTTTTTTTAAAAGTTACTTCACGTATTTATTTAAGCCCACAGTGGTTGCTGGGTTGCTCCTCATATTGTCTGAATAATATCTTGTGTTTTGAGTTTCGTTTTGAGTACGTTATGTTTTGAGTTTTGTTTACGTTTTGAGTAGTCTTACCTTCTGCTGTGTGACATCCCATAATGAAAATTGCCATTATTAGGAACAGTAATTGAGCCAGATCAAATATGGAATTGCTATATTACCAATAGCCATTGCAATGAAAATATATGGGAAAAACATGATGACAACTATCAGCTGTGTCTTTTCTACCTCTGCAAAGATCAGAAAACATTTTGATAAGGGAGCTTGCTTATCTACTTGGATGCCACATAGATACTCCAAAATTTACTATGCATTTCCTATTTTGTGAGGTTTCTTTCCCAAGAAATTAATTTCAGAACTTGACTGAACTAGATGTGAAAAGGAAATTCTTACTGAGAATAACAGAAGGATGTTTTTATCTTTTTAAGTGGATCAAAGAGCTTTCACTGATAATTGTGCAAAAAAAAGTTAACTTGAAGAGGAAGGTTTCTAAATGTTATTTTCAAAAAGGGCAGCAGGTAAGATTTATTTACCTTTTGCATCTGCTTCCAAAATTCAGTCCTGCAGTCCTACAAGCATACAAATGATTCCTGTTGATAATCTCATTAGAAATCTATGTGTCTTGATCATATTAAAAATATTGTTGCTGAATAAGGGCATCATAGGTCTTGAGAGCAGCTTATACTTTACTTATCGGAAGTGGAATGATGCTCCATGCCTGGGGGTCTCCAGCTTGTCCAGCTCCTTGTCCAGGCTGTTGGGACCCTCCAGTCTACAAAATCAGAGACCGAGGTGGCTGCTACATGAGGTACACATGAACTTTTCTCAAATCCAAATAAATTTGTAGCAGTCCAAAGAAAAGTGAGGGGCATACGAGTGACTTGGCAGATCCAAAGATTTTGTAGACCGCTTTCTTTTCCACTTCATGTCTGCCTACTAAAAGGATTTGAGTTCTATAAACCTTCCTAAAGAAAACCCACATTCAGGAAAACAGCCAGTAACCATCTGCCCTTGAAGTTGTTCTCCCAGGGGACCCTCCTAAGTGACCACGGTAGACTGAGTTCACAGGTTCTAGTGCAGTGTGATTTCACAGTCCCATCAAGACCGTAACTCCTAGGCCTAATGTCACCCTTAGAACTAAATGTAAATCTTAGTATAGCTACGTTTTAAATACTGCTTTGCAAGTCTGTATTGGATGGAAATTTGCAAGCAGCTCCCAAACGCAGACATTTCAAGAGGAAAATAAAAAGATAATGCAATGCAGAATCTGGCCAGTGTTTCTCCTCTAATCTTAAGCAGGATCTGCTCGAGTATGTGTATGGCTCTCTGTCTCTTCACACACACATATAAATATGTTTATCACACATACACACACACATACATATCTGTATTGAAGCACCAAATGGCTTTCTAATAACTGGTACTCCGTGCCTGAAACAGTAACTTGTAAAGCATTCAGAGCAGTAACTGTAAAGCTCATACTGAGATAATTTTTTAAGCTGTATCTGGCCATAGTGAAAAATCCTTTTTCAGCTTTTGGAAGTAGATTAATAGATATAAATTATCAGGCAAATCTTATGACTTTATATATAACCATGCTGCCGGATTAATACCAGCTGAATTTCTATCCTGATTGCAGCTATTTCACTGAGCACCAAAGAAAAAACTACTGCTATGTAAGATGAAATGATCACACTCTTAAACCTACCTGGGGAAACTAAGGCAAGATGTAGTAGTTTAAAAGGAAAGTGAATGCCAAGTGTTATGCTTAATTACATGTATTCTGTTGAAAAGAAGATTTATAGATAAACTCAAATAAAAGGTTTAGTTGTCTTCATATATATAAATCTTGTATTTCAGAGCTGTAGATTGTAGTCCTGTATTAACAAAGGAATGACTTTCTGTATTCTTTGAATCTTCTCTGGTGTTTCAGGTAAAATGTCTTTCCTGCATTCACCGGGGTCCATTCAGTATCCCAGGTGATCTTCATGCCTTGGAGAAGTAAAAAAATCACACTCCAAAATAGCTGCATATACAAATAGCAGGAAGTGGAAGCTATGTAGCAACTTCTAACCCCTTTGTGGAGTCTGTATGTGACGTAGAGCAGGGATGCTGAACTACATAATGCCAGTGAATTTCTCTTCTTCCAACCACTTCCTTGTACATGTCTTCAAACTGTTTAAAACAAATGGAGCAGGAGGAAAGCTAGTGATCCTAGCAAACTGCACGAACAGTTTGCATTGAAATCATCAGCAAGAATGAGGGCCTCACTGTGTTCCTTACTCACCAGGGTATTTGGAGGGATTTTTTTCTTTGCACCTCAGTGAAACAGTGACAAACATCACTAGAATTCCTTGCTGAGCCTGCTGGTCCACACTGCTCTTCACAAGTGGCTGTGTAGCTTGCTTTCTTGCTGCTCTCCTGTGCTGGCTCTAAAATGACTTCAGGGGCTCTGTCTCACTAGTGGATTCACAAAATCAACAAGTGCATCAAATAGAGGCCTTGATTAAGTCGTAGTCACGATGGAGCCTGTGGCTCTCAGAGTGGATTCAGTTTCTGCGAATGACATGATCATAAGAGAATCTCAGTTTTCATTGAAAATACCCAAGTGTATATGTGCATCGAAAAAGTGAAAACCAGGTTCCATCAAAGGCAACAAGCAAAATCATGTTAGTTGTGCTGGAGCCAGAATTTCAGCCTGTGAAGCTTATAGCTGGAAACATGAGCTGGCTGCCGCTAAACCTTAAAAATTAATACATTGCCGGGATACTTGAAGCTCCTTATTAACTTCATAATTCTGCTGACCATTTGTAAGCCTAAGGATAGCCTTCATAGGGCTTTTTTTTTTTTTTCCTCTGATTGCATCTCCTATGAATGAAATAAGCTGACTTGAAAGGCAGTGTTATTCCCATTCACTACTAACTCTTGTGTCTCACCAGCAACAAACATGCCCTTTGGGAAAAGGCTTTTGCAGGGGCTTCCTGTGCTTGATCCGAAAGGGGTCAGCAGTGCTATAGTTACGGCTGTTCTCCCTGCGCGCAGAGCTGAGGCCGGGCATTTGGGGGCTCCTAGTGGCATCCTCTGCCTTGGAGCACAGCTGCAGCTGGCTTTATGACTAAGCCCAAAGGCCACTCCGTCTTGTTGTGCTCCCTGTGAGGAACAGCAGCTTTTGGTCCATGTAACGCTGGAAAGGCAGCTTTGCAGTGGAAGGTTTTGCTGACAGACTCCGTGCTGACCATCACAAAGAGCAGGGATCCTTCTTGAGAGATTTTGATTTCCTGTTTTCTAGCTGCTCACCCTGTTAAAGACATCAAATGACAACTGCTTTGTTCATGGGAGGTTCCCATGAAGGATTTTCTGGCACCTACAGAAAGGAAGGTGGCAGGAGAAGTAGTCACGCAGCTGTGGGACAGCAGTCACGGTGGGTGGTTCATACAGTGTGTTTTTCCACAGGGGCTGTCATGCTGTTTTACCTGTTTGTACAATGTTTGTAAATCTGCTGTAGTTTGGGCTCGAATTTCAAGGGACAGGGTGATGTAAAGCTCTGCTGCATACAGTAGTTCTGCTATACCATAATTGTGTGCAGCTGCTAGCTTGCACTGAATTTGGAATGGAGAACTTGAGTGCAGGAGTTCCTTACCCAAGTTTTTAATCTTCACAAGCTGTCCAGGAGCTTTACCTAGTCAACTGTATCCATTATTTCTCTTTTCTAGCAGCAGCTGCTGAGCCCTTCCCACCGTTCTGTTCAAGTTTTCTCAAATAGAAACGAGCATGAAGCAGAGGGTATTTTTTAATCAAGTGAATAGCACAGCCAACAATTAGGACTTCCCCTGGAGATGGGAAGGGTTTTATGTGATAAGATGAAAAGGAATCAAAGTCAGGAATATTTCGTAGTGAAGAAGATTGATATGGCCATCCTCAGGCAAACCATCACTGGCGTGAGCAGAAGCAGCAGCCTGCAGAAGATACAAATAGCGTCATAGTTTGCCTGACAGAACATGACAACCTGGTTCATAAATAGCTGCTTCTGTGAAAACAGATCCTACTGCAAAGAAGAAAAACATATTGTAAAGGGAAGCAAGTTTATGTTGTGCTAGCCTCATTCTCATTAACACGCTACTCCTCAGGCAAAAGGAGCCCTCTTCCACAGCCCACACTCCAGACTCCCAGCATTGCCTATCTGCTGAAACAGAAAAGGTTCGTTTTTCTGGATGAAACCAATCTATCAAAGCAGTGCAGCCAAAATTGGTCCATGAGAACACACAGACTCTGCCGGGGCTGCAGAGACTGCGGAGGAACTTCAAAAGAGACTATTTTTCTTCTCTGCTTACTGTTTTTTTTGGAAGATTGGTACTGCCTGCAAGAAAATTTCTGAGGCGTGCGACACACTATTGGGAATTAGGTCTGTGAAAAGGAGATGAAGTGTAGGGTGTTAGAATGACTATGCACATGCAACGGGAATGTAGTCATTTTAATGGCACTTTTCATAACTGTCAGTGCAGTTGAAGGTTATGGATTTCTCTCTCCGAGAGAGTGATAGTAGAAAGTGACAGCTTCTTCCAGCAAGGCCATCCTCACAGGGTGGGATACTTCCCCAGACATCTGTGTATTGCTAGTTGGTTAGACAGGAAAAACTCCACGTTCTTCAGCAGAGTTGTATAAAGATGAGTCATTATTAACTTCTTACTTGGTTAACTTGAGTGCACACTGGGCTGTGTTGTCCCAGACTGAAGCACTGCACTTGCAATTTGTGGTAGAGTAGCAGCCTCTACAGTGGCAGTGGTTCTAATCAAGGTGCTTTCCATTTAGTCTGCATTTCGCTTTGGTTTTGTCGAATGTTAAATGCCAGAACATACCACGTAGCATTCCTGCAGTGTTAAATAGTTGACCCAAATGCCAAGGTAGGTAAAAAAGAAAAGAATATATTTTGAGGAATCATACAAGTGAGATAACAAGGAGGAGAACGGCTCCCACATATTGTTGCTCTGATAACTTCCTGTATTTATACTGACAGATCTGTCCCTGACAATGACAAACCCAGTAGTAAATGTTTCCACATAACTGCATATATAAGACAGCATAAATTTCACTGTTTACCTCCTGGAATTCAAATGTCCCACATTTTTACTTTTCAGTATTACAAAAATATATTTAAGAGTTTCTGAAACAATTTAGATCTTTTTACTATAAGGGGACCCCAAAGGCCCCAACTTTAGCCCTTGCCCATCCCAGAGAGGATGGGAAGGAAGCAGAAAAAAACTCCCACTTCAGTGAGCAACTGACTCTGCTGATGAGCCCAACCTGCTGCTGGTCTGAGCCTTAGTTTCATAAGAAATGTGTGGCTGGACTTTTCTGTTTTTACCTTGGAGTAAGAAAAAAGCATTATGGAAATTAAACAACTGTGCTTATTGGACAGGTATCCTGTAAAAATTAGGGAGCAGGTATAAAGGTAGTATTAAAAAATGATACTTCTTCAGTATCGTAATTTCAGTTGATAAAGCTGCTTTCCTATGTTTATTACTTTTTTAAAAATTATTATTATTTTTTTAAACTAGTCCACTACTTTTTTCCCCAAACAAATCACTTATCTTTAATCTATTCCTTAAAATGTCAGGACCGTGAAACAACCTCAGGTGAAAGCTCAGAGACGTAAGACTAACGCACGGCCAGCTCAAGAAAATGAAATATTTTGCGTCTTTGAGAAGTTTTTTCAAAGTCAAAGAGACTCTTAACACCTTTTTCTGGTATCAGCCTAGACTTGCAGACTTTGTCAATCCTGACATTTCCCAGTGCTGACTTGTGCCTGTGTTTTACTTTCCTGAGCTCACGTGGGTGTTGGAGCAAAACTGAAACCCAGCAGCTTCTGTGAGGAACAGCTAATTCCTTGCTCTCTCTGAAGTTGTTGGATAACCCCCAAATTTACCCCAAATTAGTCCCCGCAAAGGTTTTTCCTTTTCAGGTTTCATAATACGTTTATTTAGACAGAATCTATGATAGTTCATCTTGACATAGTGGGGGGACTTTCTGCGTGCGCAGCCTGTTGCATTTTAAAGAGGTCGGCTGCACACTTTGCTGCACAACATAAGCACTGCTGTGGGATATTTAAACTAAGAGCAGTTGGCTAGGATTTCAGGACTGTGCTTTGGACTCTGGGGGGAAAATCACCTCCCTGTGACTTGTATTTCCACTTATATCTCCCCTCAAAGGGAGAGCTACCTGGATCTTTTATGGGCATCTTGAAACTGTCTCATGAAGAGCAACTGAAAAATTAAACATAGTGATGAAATGCTTCCAGCCTCTCATGTAAAAGTCAAGATTAGCATTCTGTATTTCAGCCTGTGATCCTGTAACCTTGAGAAATAGAGGGGATGTCAGGAATGGTGAGTCTGGTTGGGGAATAAGGATCCTTTACCTTATTTAAAAGGTGTTGTACAATAAAAGAATATTTAGTAACACAAAATATGATGCAGTGATTGCTGCAAGAGAAAATCCTGATGTTCAATTTTAATAATATTCAAAGTAGTCTAACTAAAACCTCAATTTTGTTTTGTTTTTCTTCTGGGGGAGGAAACACCTAGAAGCGGTTATAAAGATGAATAACTGCATAATAAATACCAATCCCAGCCTTGGTAATTAGACCCTGAAGCATTTTGATTTTTAAATCAGAATTTGATTCTGAATGGATACACAAGGAAGACAAGCAATATGTAACAGATGTAAAGTAGAAGCTTAGATCATCCTGGTACAAAGCTGGTGTATATGATCTCCAGAACTTAAAATGTATTTTACAACACAGCACTTGATGATATTTATTTGCACTCAACTAAAACTTAAAGGCCCCTCTCATAGCAGATCTGGCTCACGCGTTCGGTGACAGCCAGACCCAAATCTGAGGAGTTTATCGCCCAAGGAAGGAAGGTGCCCAGACTTAGCTGCAATAGCAGAGGAGCTCAGCAATTCAGTCTGGAAGGTCTCATCTATCAGATCATGCAGAGATTACTCGTTGTTCTAGCACTTGTGCTAATAATATAAGGGAATATTCTCTAATGGATCTGCAGAAGAGCTTTAGAAATAAACCTCCTTCAGCAGATTGTGCCTACAACAGGACCTCAGTTGATTAAATGAGTCTCAGCAATTGACTGCCAGGAGGTGAGCAAGAGTCCACAAATCCAAGTTTAAATTCTGCCTGAAGAAAGAGTTGGTATGTAGCCTGGATGTCTCTGGTTCTTTTTACATTCTTTATTGAAATGAATGACTTTCTCACGCAAAAATGAGAAAATGTCATGAGGAATTTATTTTATCAGTGTGTGATACGCATTTAAAGAAGAATTTTAAAGATAAAAAATGAAACTCAGGAAACGAAAATCTGAGGTTCTCTGTGTTTTGAATCAGCTCCAAGGGACCCAGCAATTATGTGTTTCAAAGCTGCATGAGCCTTCACTTGTCAAACCTCTGATGTTTTCCCCTCTTCATCGCCATGCAGTTGTTCAGCAACCAGGCAGATCTAAGTATAATAGAATTTACTTGACTTAGTTTTCTATCTAATACTTTGTATTTTAGCTTATTTTAACCTGCTCTTTTAAGTCAGAATCAAGGTCAATAGAAATTGAAATACTTCAACTCATCAGTTCTTTCACTTCTCATATCTCATTTACGAACAAATTGGAGTCCTACGTCCTATAAGCTGCTGTGGAACAAATAACATGACACACATTAAACTAATTCATTTAAGTGGAAAAATATGGATTCTAAATGTATTTCTCAAATGAGAAATAAGGTTTTAAATTGTAAGAGTTTTGAGCTATCCCTCTTTGCAGGTAGTCTGCCCAAACCATGTGCAGATGGTTAACTTCTGATGTGGTTGGCTTGAATTTTGCAAGCCTTGTCTCAGTAAAGTGCTGCCCAACTGATGGGAATGCTGAGTGTTTACTTGTTCAGATGGCTTAAGTTAAGAATTTATGTCAGCATCTGTCTTATGAAGTTATAATGAGTCTGAATCTTAATTTGACTTTTTTAATCATTGTTTCCCTTGCTCATTATGCAGAACAACAGACCTTACAGGAGTGAACAGATTTTTTCTCTTCTGTTCCCCACAGCAGGTAACAGCTTCCAAAACAAGGAGCTCTTCTGGTTCTGAGCGGCTCCTTTACCTGTGTGATTGCCATCCCTTGCCTCCCTCCTTCCTAAATTGCTTATATTACTTACATTGTACAGACGTGGGTCCTCCTTGTGAGCTGACTTGGCTGGCTAACCACACAAACATAACTCAAAAAAATAAAATGGACATACTTTTCTGTATTGCTGCTGCTTTGAGCAATCTCATGAGTTGCTGAGATGATAGCAATGAACTGATACACTTTGCTAGTCTAGCTGAGGGGGTAAGAAGGAGGGATAGGGAGAGAAGGGAGAATTCTGTCTCGCTTCACCAGAGCAGTCTCCATTTCCAAAGTGCTTCACACTTCGGCTCTGGTACCGTGTTCACCTGTGGCTATGAATGCAGATAGGAATGTAATAATTTGCTGTGTTATTTCACTTGAGCTAATTGTAACAGTAAGTGAGCTTTAATTTTGGATACCTGATTTAACTTATTAGTTGGCAGCCAGCAAGGCAGAATCTCTCTTTTCTTCCACTTAAAACATGGAGCCCGTGCTGATTGTGGTGGATAATCCAACCTGAAGTTTAAGAGTAAAAAGCTAAATTCTTTAAACTGGAAACTTGAATAATAGGATAACTGGCCTGTATTCATTTGCATTCATCTCGGAGTCTCTTTCCCCAGCTCTAGCACTACAAATAATTTTTCCACAATGCAGATAATTTGGTACTGCAGACATTTAAATCTAGATAGCTCCCCATGTTCGTTTAGTTCCAACTCTTTTAACTTGGCATTCCTTGTTGCTCTTTTGGCCATAATCAGTTATGTATTCAGCACTGGCATGATATAGTGTATTTTTCTTTCAGGCATATGGGCTGGTTGGTTCTGTAGGTTTGTTCTTCTTTTGAATTACTGACTGAATTACTGTCAAAATTACCTAATTTATTATTTGCATCAGCTAAGCGCTACATTGTCTTCCTTCTGTTAAGTAATAGTACAAAACAGTATGGTGATAATCTCAAAGAAATGGTATATGAGCAGGATTATGGGGTTTTAATCCTAGGATAATGCAGTTTTAAGGACTAATCAGATGATGTACACTGGGGCTTAGCTGTTAAACAGATGAGTGTTTGCTTATCTTCAGAGCAAAGAAGTGGTAAGAATAAATTAAGTATGACAGACCAGGCGATGATTAAGAGTGGTGGGGGTTACTCATAGCTAAACACATATTTGAAAGAAAAGTCTCCCTTTTTTTTTTTTTTTTTTTCTGAAGCCTTCTTTTGTTTCAAAGAGAAAAAGAGAGTTTGGCAGCATTCCTCTAGAAATCAATCATTACAGCTTGGATCCCAAGCCAAATGGAGTAGATAAAAAAATTTCTTTGAGTACCCAAAATGCTAATTCCCTGTCTGTGGGGTATAGTTTTAGTGATAAAACCTGATTCATTGTTGAGCTCTTTTTAAAAGCTACTGGTCTTGGGCAGAAGCTTCAAAGTTGTAATGACAAATGAGAAGACCTGTGCTGCACTGGGGCTTTTCTGCCTTGCTGTCAGTACAGCCACACTTCCCTCAGCATAATGTAGTTGTGAGGGTTGTTTCATATTTTTCCTATTTATTTATTTAACTGCTTTCTCATCTCTTTTGACTCCTGAGTTATTTTCCACTTTTGTCTTGCCTTTATACTCAGCGGGTTTGGGATGGAGATGAGTCCTTTATTGTGTTTACACCATTTTGCTGAAAGGCTTGTGGAATCTAAGAAAACTCAAATTTCACATAGAGAATATAAGATGTGTTATGAAATAGTTGATGTGCTTTGTTAAAGCGTTTAAAAAAAATAATCTAGACCAACAGCTTCTGTTTTATTGTAAGTCCAATGTCTTTCATTGAGAATCTGTTCCAGCATGAGACAGTAGTCTATCTTTGAGAAAGCAACGCTTGTTCATCATAATTTTAATGAAATGGCATGTTTTTAATTTTCTTTCTACAGTGACAGCTGGACAGTTAGAATTAACCTAGCCATAAAGTAACCTCATTCAAAGATGTACTCCATGTCTTTTTGCTGCAAATAGCACTATTCTTCTCTTGATTAGTCATAAATATAAACGCTCCAATGAATTAGTGCTGTTTGTTCCAGTGGCCTGAATGTTTTTTTGCTCTTGTTCAACTAGTTGAGGTGATGGCCTCAGAAAGCTGCATGGATACCAAATGTGATGCCCAGGGTGTTGCAGCTATAGGCAGGGTGCAAGACAAAAAAACGAGAGTGTCTTGGAAAGAGTCCAAGCCAGATGAGTAGCCTTCCTTGGTTTAAACAGAGAACTCTTCAGGTATACAACTTCATTTCACTTGCAACCAGAAAGAGAAGATGAATATCATCTTTAGCTAAAGGGAGGGTACATATGGTATATACACAATGATTTATTTGCTGCCTTACTCTTCCAGTGTGGGTTGTTAACACTTCGATTGTGATTCAACTTTTACCCACAGAGGAAACAACTTTTTTTTTTTTTTTTTTTAATGAGAATGTAACTATGAAATATTGAAAGTTGTTTTTTGCTCTCATATTTTCAGGATAGGGTAAAGATACAGATCTTTGCATAAGAAATGGATGTCTATCAGCTCATATACTTGTCTACTCTCACCTTAATCCTATCTGTAGGTTATATGCTAAGGTTGCATGCATGCATTTACTTTGCATAGCCTTCTTCCTTTAATTCCAAGAAATTCACATGTGGATTTTCTGATAGTAGAATCTCATCTCTCTCCGAAGACAGATAAAACTCTGTTTTGGTCCAGTGAGACACGTTTGGTATATGAAAGTATTATCGTCTGTTATCTTGTCATAATCGGGTCTAGACAGAGCAGGTCACTTCTGTGGAAGTGAGATTTCCAGGTTCGCAATCTGGGTGACCTGGCATTTGTTTCAGACGTAATTTGATACTTTTGGTACCTAGTATGGCAAAATGGAATTTGAGTTATTTAGTGATATAACAAGGAAATTACACTTGGAGACTGGCCGAATACCTTGCTGGCTTCACAGCGAAGTATTTGCCTAATAGTTACTCTATTACAGGAGCTTTATAACTGGACAGTCAGAGACTATCTGACTAATTTTGGAGTCTAGGAGTTTTGGCCAGGTAGTCCTGTATAGGGCATTTCATAGGGACCTTTTGCATGCTTCAATGTACTGATTACTCTCTCTGAGAATATACAGGATATTAAGATTTGAGGGCTTTCTCTCAGATCTTTTCAGTTTCACTTGCATACCAATGCGGGTTTGATCTTGCACATGGCTCCTCACAAAACGAAAGAATATGATAGAAAAGATTTCTGTAACATGCACATCACTGTTTTTAGATGGGCCATTAATATTCATTAATGGAAAAATATTCATGAGTGAATTTTGATAATCGCTCAGTGCATGGCAAATGTTACATCTTTCTATGCTGGATTCTGCTTAGTCTCTGCAAACCAACAAACTCGTCTCAGTATTTAATGTTGTAGTTCTCTTTTCTTTACACTGTTCTGTTTAGATTGCATTCATGAAGAAATGGAAGTCTTAGAGCTAATTTTAAGCATGCCAGCTCCCATGAAGAAAGGCCACAGCTTACCAGTCGAGAACGTGGTTAGTCATGGGTTAGGACCCAGGCACCATGCTGCATCCCTATGAGCCTGGGCCTGAGGGTGGCATTCGCCAGTGCTCTTTGTCTGCGTATAGCTCAGTTCTTCTCAAAATCTGATTTACGTGGGATTTCAGTCTTGGCCAAGCTACAAAACAGTGTATTTCAAAGTGGTTATTAATGCTAATAAGCTAATGTCCCTGCCAACAAATATTCAGTTCAGCTTCTGTGGTATGATGAAGAAAGGATGCTGAGGACTGCTCCTCTGACTTCCACTGTATGGGAAAGTTAAAATTGCCTTGAGTCAGATATTCCCTTCACTGTTGGGGTACACCAGAGGGCAGAGGGGATGCCTGTGACTGCCTTTATTTCCAAATGATTCTGGCCGTATTTTGATGGATGTATCCCTGATAACTGAATTGAAATAGACCTCTACCTGGTCTTACCTCTGTGTTTTAAGTGAAGATTTAAATGTAGATCTTCTGCATGCTGTAAACCTGTCCATTTGCAATGCATAGAGCTAAGGAATAACAGCAGTGGTAATTGTATCAGAATTTCAGGTGCAGTTGGAAAAACCTACTGTTTCATTGTCTCTGTCTTGTTGCCTTCCTGATGAAAATTGAATGTGTGCATGGAGAAGCTGAACTCATTAGCCAGACTGGGGCTTTAAGGATGTGGAGATCTTGTTGCTTCCTAATGTTGGACCATATTAACTGAAGTTTTCCATAATGATTGAGGGTTTGATGCTGCTTGTGTATAGTTGGAGCTTTATGATGTTCAGTTGAAAATTGTTCCTTGTTTCACTCGCTGTCCTTAGTGGACCTGCCTTGCTACTTTCTTTTAATCTCACAACTTCATAAAATGTCACAGATGTTCTACAGAAAATGCCGTTGTGATGAAGTATAAATGTTCTTTAAATTCTTACACATTCGCATGAAATGTAGGTTACGGCCAGTCTGAAGAGCTTTCTTTTACAGTGTAGTAGTCCTGTTTCTAATAAGAATCTCTAAAAACTGGGTTATGTATGTAGTATTTTTTTATTTGTACTTGGGTTTTTAAAGCTAGTACATAGTTATATGTCTTTAAGCCTTTTTCACACTTGCCAAAGAGAATTAAAAACATCTTTAAAAAATGAAGAGCCTTCTAACAAGCTTCCAGGTACTAGGACTTAGGCTACATAATGTCATTTCAGAAAGTTCTGGTGAGATCAGAAGCTCAGTAAACCCAGTAAAATCGTAATTTAGTTTTATACCCTAGACTTTCCAGTTAAACCATCTACCATTTCCTTAGCAAGTCCTTTCAGAGTTAATCTCCCAAGCCATAAATGGACACAGCAACCTTTCCTTTTTCCTTTTCATGCAACTGAGTGTTTTTCTACTTTCCACCTCTTTCAGATTCCAACCTGAGCCGATATTGCAGTTTCTTCATTAGCTTCTGAAGTGAGCCTGTCTACAGATGTTCAGACACTGCAAATTTGCTTACTGAATGCTAATTTCCATTAATAAACTGCATTAGTTCAAAATTACTTCAGTTTGAAGTTGATAATTATGCTATTATGTAAGAACTGTTGTGCATGTAAATGAGGAATGGTGCCATCCGCTTTTGGAAGAAGTTCTGCCTACACAAAAACTTGTAGCTGAGCTGGAAGGACTGTCTCCAGCAATGGTAACCCCCTGGCTGAGGCCAACGTGAGTGTATTAAGACTGAAAAGCAAGCCTTGGAGTGACAGGTACAAAAACCATGCAAGTCATCGCTGTCTAGAAGTTCTGGGCTGGAAACTTGTATCATTTTCAAACTGGAATCTGAACTTGGCTGAGAGAACTCTGCTTGTTCCTGTGGAGTTGGTGTAGTACCATGAAATCAGTGCAGGGTCTAGATCAGAGTTGCTTTGCAATGGGGACTGTCTACACCCAGACCTATAGAACTGCCACTGAAAATGAAGCATCAGAATTGACGCAGTGTCAGAAGGGAGGCTATCCTGGAATTAACGACTCCATAAGGATATACACGAGGATGTGTTTCTGCTAGTTTTTCTGGTGAGAAGGTATGTATTCAGAATTTTATCATCCTCACTGGTATGATTGTACATACATTTAGTGCTTTATTGAATGCAGAAAATGTTTATTTTTCTGATAAATCCATCATTTATTCAGTGTTCTTTTGTTGAAGACTCATGCAAAGAACATGGAATGTGATTAGAGAGAACATGCTATTAATTACAGATTTTTTAATGTTTCATTTATCAATTCAGGCATTCTCAGGTGTTAATTTCTACTGTATTAGGTACGTTGTATTGAGTAGCTTTTCCTCAGTTAACTGTTAACACCTTCAAAACTGATTTTGAGGATGGTAGTCTGAGTTCCCATTCAAGTCACTGGAAGCAGATGGACTCTGCAACTCTTCGTCTTGTTTTTCCTTTTCTCTTTGTGGATTTAAATCCTTTTCTGCAACTTCTTTCTTGAAGTCTGTAAAATCAGTTTAGGCTACCTAACTCTTTCAGGTAAAAGCCCACTTTTGGGTAGACTGGTGATGATGTAATGTACTATTTATATAAAGATCACTTATTACAAAGAATTTTGAAAAGCTTTCAAGGTCCTTAAGCTACTGCAAGACAAATAGCTAAGTAATGTTGCTTAACAGACTTTGTAATTTTTGGTATTCCAAGTACAAATTGTATTGAGACATGGTGGGACCAGTGCAGTAATGACTGGCTCTTCATTCTCAGGTGAAAACCCCAAAAGACCAATTAAAACTAGTTCCAAAACATACATATATTTTTCATCAGATACTCAGCTAAATTCTGCTGAGGAGCCATGAACTGCTGCATCCCTCTCTTGCAAAAACGCTAGTTCGTATCAGCTCCCTAGTGTCAGGAAATGTGTGTTTTGCTTCGTGTATTCTGTTGCTGAATTGGAGGTTTTGTTATCTTTAAAGTTTGCAGAGAAAGTCACCTTCCTTCTTTTTCCTTTCTTTATTTTTTTAGACAAAAGTATTCAGCAAGTGTACAGTAGGAACCAGCTTTATTTTGTGTTAACCATATTGCAGTGTCTAGTAACTTCACCAGGCATCATCGTTTAGAAGTGCACAAACGGGTCCAATTTTTCTTCCATCTTTGTCAGTTTGCTGCATGCGAGCAGGTGGCTTTCATTTGCTTTACAAGGTCCACCAGGCTTCCAGGAATGGTGAACAAGCACATCCTGCTGTGTGCGTGTGACAGTCACAGCAGCTGCTGTCAAGTTTCTTTTGATGTAAAATGATGAGTGTCACTTGTCTGTGCTCAGGGCGCCCCAATTCAGCAACCCAAGTATGGGCAAACTCTAGCACTGTTGGTGATTATGGCGCTGAGCAGATGATGTGTGTGTTTGACTGAATTATTACCCCAGTGCTTTTGATGGTGTTTTCCTTTTCGGAGGAAAAAAAAAAAAAGGTATAGGTTTTTTCCTTTTAAGAAATAACCTAATTACTGCCAAGGACCCTATGGAAAGGATTTAGTAAAAGAGGGAACTTGTGATTTTGTTAGTTGATCTCCTGTTCCAAGGCAAATGCATTTGTAATCCATGTAAATACCCACAATGTCCAACTTCATTGGCAATGAAGAAAAAAAAAATCCATAGGAAGGTGTAAAGAACTTAGGTTTTAGCAGTGACATACGCAGCCGTATATGAGGAATGTGTCTTAAGTTGCCTGCTGCATAAACTCCCTTCCCCTTCTGCTAAATCATCGGGCTCTAGCTATTACGTGACACAATCGAGCCTGACAGGAGAGGAATGGTCTTGACAGGCTCCTTTACCGTGGTTGCTTGGCAGTAGTTCACCTAGAGCTTCACCATTTGGCTGCTGGTTTTGCAGGAACTGTAGCTTTATACAAGTGAAAGAGACTTTTTTGCTTTTTTTGTTTTTGCTCATACCTCTGTATAAGCAAGCTGTAGCTTTCTGTATGAACACGGGTGCCTCACGTGGCTCTTACGCCCTCTGTATGATGTCCACTGCTCTCCCTAGGCTAGGAATAAGGACTAATCTCTTTATACGTAGGCAAACGGAGCCTAGCTGGGAAGAGGACCGCTCTTGTGGATAACAGAAGGAAGCAAAAGGAAGAAGCGCTGTGGGAAAGCTTATGTCCATCAGCACTCCTGGAGCTCAGCGCTTTGCTAATGCCAATGTAAAACTTCATTTGCGGCATCCTGAACCGCGACAAAAGGGTTTTGAATAAAACATGCAATCAGAATTTGAGAGTAACCCTGCTTCTGTGTCTAAAGGCATTACAGTGAGAGATGTCTTTCTCGTGGATCAAGCTGTCAAAATTTACAACCCATTCATCCTACAATTGTTTGTCTTCTGGAGATATTTTAAGGTATGAATACCCTCTGTAGAGATGAGAATATGTTGATATATCTTCATTTTGATTTTAAAAAGGAAGACAGTGGGATTTCTGCATCTTCTTGTGCAGGGAAAGGTTGTGTAAAACAAGCTGTTCCTTCCCCCTGTTGTTTGGAAAGATTGTTTTAATGTAACTTGTTTTCCATTTCCTCCTTGTCCGCGTTCACTTCTTAAAAATTAAACTGAACATTTAAGGGAGGATGTATGGAAGGTGATATTTCTGGAAGAAAATGGCAGTGAAGAGTGGCTTCTGTGGGGTCATTATAAAGGGTCAAGGCAGGAGTAGCAACAGCATCAGAAAGAGACTGATAAACACAAAGTGCTGAACAATACCAGGGGTTGCTTACATGAATGGAAATATTTTGCCCGCTATGTTTGGCCCAAGGTTGAAAAGGAGCTAAGCTGCTGCTCTGAGACGTGAAATCTGTGGTGTCTGCTCATGAAGTCTGCCATGACCGAAACTTTCTAACTGCAGGCGCCCAGTGATTTCCCTGCAGATTCTGCTGCTTTGCTAGCACTCGGGAGTGTCAGGTGAAACTCATAGCTTCATTTGTCATAGAAGCACTGACAGAGGCACAAGGGCTTGTTCTGAAACATCTTGTCTAGGATAATCAGCTGCCGTCTGCTACAGCGACAGTTTATTAGACCCAAGCACGGGGAGGCAGCAATCATGCACAGAATAGCTTAGGTCTCCTACCCCCTACTTCCCCATTACTCAGATCAAAATAACCCTGCTTCATCCATACTGACATTAATGTATTTACCTACATACTGAGCTGTCTGAAATATGCTTGCCCAAAAATGACTGGAAGGGGCTGTTGTGGTTATCTATAAATGACATTTTCCCCCAAAATGCTGCTGTACTCACTACTTCTGCACCTCATTTTTTCTCCCTTACAATACCAATGCATAACGCTTATTCCTAATGATAGTTTTGAAGATCCTACCTAAAATGTATTCACAAACATTTCTAAAATATCTGAAAGGATATTGTAACGGTGTTCTAAAAGCTGCAGATACTACTACTAGAGTAACTAGAGTTAGTCTATCATCAGGTTCATGTAATTAAGGTGATATTTCTCATTACTAATTTCTAATTTAATTCAGCCTTTTTTTTTTTTTTTTCACTCGTCACTACTGTGAGATTTTTATGTAGCTCTTTGCAGCCTGTGCTAGATGTGAGAATCCTGAACCAGAGCAGGCCCCAAGCCCCCTTGTGTCACTGCAGTAATTCATCCTCTCCTCCGAGGGAAGCGGGAACAAGCTGGATGGCGGGGTACTGGCAATCCTGATAACAGCCTCGCTCTGCTGTGGAAGCTGGCAATGCTTCTCTCCTTTTAGTCTTTTCCTCAACATTTCTGGCACATGACAAAATGGGAGAATTTTTTTTTTCTTCTTCTTCCTATTGTGCTGAAGAAGTCTGTGCAGTGTGTTACATACCTGGATCTTGATAATTCAGCGCTGGACACCAAATTGCTTGCTTCATCATGGCTGTTTGCCTTGTCTTTGCATTTGTTTTTGTTGTATTTATTTCCTTAGTACTATATACAGGTAAAATCTCATCTTGTACTTCAATGCTTGTTTCTTTTTTTTTTGTTCTTCCTTTGTTTCATTTTGTGCCCCCTGTCACCACCATTTTTAGCCACCAATCTTTGGCAAAAGGAATTCTCTCGACAAAATTACAGCATTTCATTCTGCTCCAGGAATTGTCATAGTGTTCTCCACAGTGCTTAGATGTGTTCTTTTAACTCTTTGAATTTTGTGCTACTTTTCTATAAGGTCAGGTCTTCTACCCTTCTTGCTTGCTAAATTGTGATATAAAACACATTTTCTAGCTTCGCATGTTCTACAGCTACTATCTGACTTAGCTGACCACTCCTGCTAAGCTCTTCCCTGTGTCTTTTTATCCTTATTAAGAAACCCTTTTGTGTGATCTGTAAATACATGCCTTTATCTTTCTCTAGACTTTTTTTTTTTTTAATGCTTACAAGAGATGCACCTTCTTGTTTGACTAAAAAGCCTGGCAAAATCTTCAAACTTTTGTGTGGATCTTCGAGCCATTCAGACTAACAGTGAAGCTGCTTCCTTTGTTTAATTCTGCAACAATTTTTTTTTTGCCTTGTTATGTCCTAGTGAAAGTCTGTTTACCCATCTCATCTCCATCTGCCAAAAAAGAATCCAGCAAAACATTGTTTATATTTTGGCTTGTTGGTGTTTTTCTTCTCCTGTTTGCAATGCCCTTGACTTTTCAGTCTTCCTGTAGCTGATGCTAGTTTGTCTCAGACTTTATGCAGAGAGAGCACTAGGATATAGTACAAAATATTATGTACACAACTCTTTCCTTTCTGATAACTGCATAGAACCTTTTCCTGGAAAGTTTTTATTGCAGCCTGAAACTATCAGGTCTAACTCCTGCAAATGGCCAGGTCAGTTTTTTTCAGGCAGGTCAGTAAAAGTTGACTTTTACTTGAAAAGTGGATGCGCCAGCCTAGCATTGCGGATCCTTGCCTGCAAGTTTGGCTTTGAGCCTTCATGGCAGTGGACGAAGACAAAGAAATCTGTCAGGTTTAATTATCCGTGCAGTGTAGCACACAGAGAAAATGTTCTCCCCTGCCTCCTAATCCTCCTTATCTTTGGTACACGTTAAGGCAGAAAGGCTGAGTTTCTTTCATAAATTACCTGAAGCTTATTACCCTGGGAGGCCTGCAAAGCGTGATTAAATAGCAATGCAAATCTGTATTAAGAAGAATGACTTTGGAAACGCATGGAGGTAACGAGGCTGCGTTTTATCTCCGCTTTGTCACCTCAGCTGCAGGCCCAGTACTAACCCCTGCTTTCAGGCGCTTGGCTCTTGCCGTGTCTCTTGCTTCTGAAAAATGCACGTAGCAGCTTTTGTAGCTTAAAAAAAAATCAGGATAGGGAGCGATGCCAGCTGTAAGAAGTTAATTCTTGCTTTCAGCACTTTCATACTCACACATGCAATATTTGTTTTTTAAACACTATGATGATATTTTAAAATCACCGGATACTTCTTTTTTTTTTTTCCTGCACCAAAGACATTCTAATTAGATGAAATGCAGTAGTGCTAGAAATTCTGTTTTAAAATCAAAAAATTGAAAAACTGTTGCAATGGGAGAGTATGGTGGGAATATGGAAACATTCTCAAGCACTTGTACTTTTATTTTTTTTGGCCCTAGCACTGAATAATTGCTAAGGTCCTCTGAGAAGGCACACATGTAGAAACGAATGAGCCAAGGGTCAGTGCCCCTTTCTTTTCAGAAGTCTGACACAGAACTTGGATGGACTTGTGCTTTTAGGGAAAGCACTTCGGACTTCGCATTTAGGGAAAAATGCTAGCCTGTCTTTAAAACATTTCTTGAATCTCTAAATTGTCCACTGTAACAAAAGGACTTGTAGATGGCAGCCAACGCTCACCCCTTGAACACAAATTTGATGAAGATTCAGAACGAAGAGCAGTGTGGGCTCGTCATCCGCCTGCAAACATTTGTCAGGCTTCACCCCAAGAACATCAGTACCTAATTCATGACATGCCTAAGGGAACGTGGAAACTAAGAGCCAAGGAGACTGGCACCTACAGGAAGAGGATAGCTGAGTGTTTTTGCTCTCTTTCCTTTGACAGATTAGGATGGGTGATCCTTTGCCATTAAAACCTCGGTTGATATTAAGTAGGTGGAATGTGACTTTTCTCTGAAGCTCATCCCACAACCTCTCTCAAACTACTGATTTGATTTAGAACTAAGAAAAGCCACTATCATATCTAAAAATGTTGTCCACTACTTCAATCCTTGGATTTAAAGTCTTTGGAAAATCTCTTTTGCTGCAACTGTCTGGTTTCTCTGTGATGTAAGAGTGCTGTGAGTGATAAATACAAAGTTTCTCGTCTGTGTCGTAAGATACAAGTCAGAAAAGGGTGGTAGACAGAGCAAAGCATCTCCTAATGCTTGTCAGTACAGCTTTAGGGAGCTTGCTTGACATCAGACGCTGCTTGTCTTCATTATCTTAACTTGATATCCAGGAGTCCAAAAGGTATCTAGTTTATGGTGTTTATTTGCATTGGCAACCAGGTCAAATAACAGCCAACGCTCAAAGCTTGTATCCATCCCGATCCCAGCTGAGGTTGGCAATTTGGCTGTTTTTAAGAGCAGAAGCTTTGAGCTCCTGGACTGCATCCCCCAAGGACAAAACACTGACATTTAAAATGGGCCTTACAAAAGACTGGAGAAGAGCAGTCCTGCGCTGACCGTGCCGTGCACGGATAATGACTCCGCTGATTTCTCTCTGTTGTGATCTGCGTGCTCTTGCTGCTGTGTTTTGTGCCGACTCTTCTTCCGTGCTGCCCGGGGCGGGGCGGGGGGGACGGATGCAGTGTTCAGTGTCAGGTATAATGTTTCGGTTCTTACAGAATCAGATGTCATTTTGACACTTTTCTGGCTGACTTGGTGCCTTTGTGTCAGCTGCCTTTATAAGCCCAAGGGACAAGACTTTCTTCATTAAGGTAAAGGGAATTTGAGGTATATAATTAACAGGTGCAATGTTGGTCCAGTAACCATGGAAATACTAAATTAGGAATCAGCAGAAAATTGAATTACTCAGATGTATAATGGCTACAAAGATTGCTTTTCTCACCTGTCAATTGCAATCTGTTCCACGGGCATGGCCAAACTTTGCTGGCAGAATATGACCCTTACTGTTAGCTCTTCCACATGACATTGCAAGAACTGACCGAAAAAGGGCACCAAGCAGTAACAGTCCTACTGTCCCTGTTGGTTTTTCTTGTCACCCCAGTACACACATTCAAGACCAGAATGGACAAATTCCAGTTTTCAAGAATACATTTATGGGTTGCTGCTTTACCTACTCATTAACATACATGTCCTCTGATTGTTCGCTGCGTAACAATTTTGAGAATATGAACTGAGTAGTGCTCAGCATGCCAAGACTGTTTAGTTCAGCTATAGGCTGTGTTGATTTGGATTTCTTCTTCATCTATTCCAGCACTAGGCTAGTCAAATTTCCACGTACCGAAGACCACATCAGAAAAAAAGGTGATATTCTGCCCCCCCCCGGGTTTCTAGGTGCTGCATGATATGAACTGCACACGACACACAGTTAATGTGCATCAAGGGAGAACTCTTCAATACATTTTGGAGTATTGCTGGGCTTGGCAGGGGGATACTACATTATTTCTCTTTCTGCTGAAATTTGCTCCATTTTGATCAGTTGAGTAGAGGCATCTGAAAATAGCCTAGTCAGACACTGTGTGCTCTGCCTGCTACAATTACCTATTTGCTGCTTCTGTGGCTCGGCTGTTTGCTGATGAGCATGCCCTGGCGCTGGCTGCGAGTGATGTAGAAAGCAAGCAAAATGGCTCGTCTCTCTGTTCTTGCACAGGTTAACTCTATTTCTGTTGCCCAGTTCTCGAGATTTAATGTTATAATGGTTCCTGGTTTCTTTCTACAAAATGGGGAGAGAAGGTGAGATTGAAGCAAACTCCTTGGGAAGACTATCTTCTGTCATAACTTTAAAAAGTGAGGTTGGATATGTAGGTCAGAGCTTGTTAGAACAACAGTGTTATCATTTAACCCTGTAAACTGTTACTCTTTTAGCCGCCTGTATTACTCACTCTACTCACACACAATGGTGTGATTTTTCCTGTTCCAGCTTTTCCCCTTGGATAGGTTAGCCTTCCTTGACTGGCAGTTTACTTTTCACAGGTAATCTGTGAAACCCCTGCTGTGAGGTGGCTGGAGAAGTTAAGAACCTGATGTACAGAGCTCTGTACAGGTTAACTGGTCCTCAGAAAAGCTCTGACCCTTTCACAAAATATTCCTATGTGCATTTTTTCTTTTTTTTTAATAAGTAACTGAAAAATTAGTGGAAAGGTGGGGAAAAAAATGGGCTTTGAAGAGACTTGCAATGACATTTCTGAATCCTGCTGTGGACTAACCAGTAAGCATCTTAACTGACAGGGACCAGAAATGTGACAAATGAGTCTGTCAGGCACACATTAAGCCGTTTGCTAAAGTTCTGAGTTTGAAATATTGTATGCTAAAGAATCAATTGTTAAAGTTGCTCCTTCTGTTTGGAGAAACAGATTCCATGTGTAACAAGTGAAAATTGTATAAGGAGATCCCCATTTCTCTGTTACTTGGACAAACACGAGGATGTTGACATCCTTCCTCATCTTAATCTCACCACGGGACGTTGCTTGATCCTTTCAGCAAAGCTGAACCACAACCAGAGAGTGGTGCAGGGGCCAAGATTTGTTTTTTGTATGCCGTATCCCCAAAGCTGCACTTCATGCTCTTCTGCTGCGGTAGCACTGCAACTGCAACTGGTCAACAGTAAGTGGGACCAGAGCTTTCTGAGTGCATGGGCCTGAACAGGACAAGTTAGATCAGTAAGGGGAGAAACCAAAATCGTAACTTCTTTGCAAAACCATCTCCTCCATGCATTCTTGTATAGCTTTGCAGACACCTTCGCCAAATTGAAACAAATCCAGCATGAAAACTAAAACCAAACCAACACTGAATGCATAAAAGAGAATGCTGTGCTAAGTTTTCTTCTGTCTATTCAAATCTTCTTTAGCTGTAAGACAAATAGCATTATGGTATTGCTAAGGTGGGCAAAACTGCCCTTTTTTCTTTTGTTGATAGTTGGCTATCTGGATTTTTTCAGACAACAGTCTTGGAATCCAAAGTGGACTGAACTAACATGTGGTGGGACTGCATGAATGTGATGCCCTGTAGCTTTGGCAGCAGTGTGTTGGACAGGGAAGGATGCGTTACCTTGGGATAGGCTCAGAGAGCAAGTATGTAATATACCTAATGTTGGAAAGAGTCTCATAAAGTACCGTTGAGCTTCACTTCTTTCAAAATGCCATTCCATCTTCCTCTGTGGTCAAAATAAGTAGAACTGTAGTAAGGAGCACAGACAGCAATCTGTGTACGCAGATGAGCACACATATGTGAGGGGGGGCCCTGTTAAGTTGCACTCAAGATAATAAGTTTCATGTGGTTGCATGTCCAAAACTTAGAGAAAACAAAATTTAAAAAGTCAACACCCCTAGCAATTTCAGTGAAAATTTCCTTCTGGATATTACTTTGTTCAGCAAGCAGTATCTAAATGAGGATCTTCTCCGCAGCAGCCAGCAACCTCCTGACAAAGGGTGGCAAAAGTGGAAACACAGGCGCGTTGCTGCAGCTCTGCCAGCTGCCTCGCTTCGAACCTCACGGGCTGCACTAATTACTTCACCGGCAAAGAATTCTTCACCCCCTCAGGTCTCACAGTGCTGAAGTGTGCTTAGGAGCTTGTGCACATTGCAAGCAGCTTGTGAAAGAGAAAATGTTCCTGTTACTAGCTGCTCACCCACTGAGCAAAGCAAAATGGCCCTTTTAAATAGCTGTTCTATGCAGAGGGTGAGGCTTTTCACAGGGCTGCTGTGCCTGGCAGCAAAGGTGGCCCTCGGGTTGAAAAAAAAGCCCATGACGTGCAGAATACATTGCCCATGTGAGTCTACCATTGAAAATAAAGTCTCTTCTGTAATTCAAGAGCCTTCGTCATATTCAGGTACAGAAGTGTAGAAGCAAAGGTTGCCTGGATAGAGGAGCCCTGTCTTGGCTCCCAGGCTCCCTTGCCAGTGGATGTGGAGCCCAGCCTTGCCAAGGGGTTGCAGCGCAGCGGCCCTGCTCTCCTGCCCTGCAGCGCCGGCCTGGCCTTCCTCAAGGAGGTTTGCTCCATCCGAGGTCCTTGCTAGCCTTGGCTTGTCCTTCTACACCCAAATGATTATTTACCCTGCAGGAAGGAGCTTATAATCTTACCAACAGCTCTTTTAATACTTTCTTAATTTAATGATAAGCAGGAGGTTTATATGGGATGAAAGTGTGAAGGTGGAGTTTCTCTTACAAACCCATCATATGCCTTTATTCCCACCAATCTCTCATAACATTGTAAGTGCTGTTCCCTTCACCCTAATCTATATTCAGTAATATAGTGTAAACAGCTTCCAGATTAAACTGATATCTCTGTTTTTTTCCCTTGACAGTAAGTCACCTGATGTACTCTGCAGTGAGTCTAACCATTGCAATGCTGTCAGCACCAGAGCACAACTTCCTATGAACAACTTCCAATTTTTCTAAGAATTTTCACTTTTCCGTGCAGTACCTTTCAAAGAACTGCCCTCTCTCCTGCTTCCCAATTGTTTCACTTCACATAGATCCTTCAGAATGTTAGATCATAGATCCTCCTACTGAATGTTACTGGACTGATAACTTTGCACTTTAGAAGCAAGGGTGCTGTACCCACCCACAGCTTGAGCATGTGTGCTATGTGTGGTCATGGCATGTGTCCTTTAACATCAGCATTGGTGGGGTTTCGTAGGCATGGATCTACCACGCTCTGATTTCATCTCTGCTATTTATTGTCGCATTTTCTAGGGCAACCACTCTGTCATCTTGGCATTTATTTTAGTCCCAGATCGGCTGTGCCTGTCTTCTGAGCTAGTGATAAGTATTGTTGTTAATTTAAATTGTTTGTCAGTTGTATACTGTCACCTACAAAAGCTGAGAGGTTTAAATCTCAACTTGTCTAACATTTTTAACATTCAATTTAAGGAGAAAAAAAAAAAAGTGAAGAAAAGTTCTAGGCATTCTTGTATTACTTTGAACTTTGCCTTAAACCAGTTGCTTTAGTACCACTTGAGCTACATAACCAGAAATTTGCATGTAATGTTTGTAATTACAGTGGTGTTTTCTGTTGCTGGTTGGGGAATTTATCCTGCTCTTTGCGGGGAGGGCAAAGGTTGCCTTTTCTTCTCAAACTGGGACATTCCCACTTCACTGGAGCTGGTAAATTCTGCCCTGGACTTGGCAAACAGTTTAACAGGGGAATAACAACCAGTAGTTGGATGACAGGATTTAGGACCTGATAATGGCTTTTCCAGGTTACTGGCTATTTGGAGGTGAGAGTTTCTTTTGCTTTCCATGAAACTTTTCAAGGTTATTGCTACAACCTAATATATAAACTAAACTTTAAAACATTCTTGAAAAAGAAAAAGATAAGAGCTAATTGAATCCTAGTATTTTGGACCATATCCTATATCCTGGTGTGTATGTAGACCTCCTGTTAACAGTGGAATGGTACGAGTATATCCACGGAAAAAGCTAAGCCTCTGTCTTCTGACACAAGAGTTACTGAAATTCTTTTACCACCCTAAAATGGTTGAGGAGTCCTTGACTTCCTGGTCCATTCAACATGGAATGTAGCTATGTAGTCTCCTAATACTCCCTTTTTTATTATTTTTTTCTAAATTTAATTGACCTTTGGAACATTTGAGGCAGCTGAATCCGCTTCCCTCCCAAATATTTGGGCTATAGTTCTGTAACAACAGACACAAGTTAGATGTAAATATTCAGAACCTAGAATTCCCCAAAAGAAAAGACCCAAGTTAACTGCCTGTATTCTTGTACTGCTCCAGTTCCAAATTACTGTGTGTCATGGGGCCAGCAGATAAAACTGCAGTGAACTCATGAACACGCATAAAGAAAATGGATTAGTGCTTGCAGCAGTGTCTTAAAGAGTGTCTTTGTTCAGCATGTAAGGCAGTGGCTTGGAAAACTGGGCAGGCTTGCACAGCTGACTCTTCTAAACATTTGGTAGGTTGGATCGAACACTTCCAGCAGGTAGCTCACCACTTGGTTTTGAGTTACAGCTCCCTGAATGCAGTTCAATGTAGGTTCCTTAGAGGCATCAGAGCCAGCAGTATGTTACAAGAAACTGTTAAACCTGCCTGTCGTCTTGGCACCAAAGATCAAGGAAGAAACTGTCCCCTTGAAAAGGTTATTGATTGCCAAATCAAGGAGAGGTTTTAAACAGATCTCTGAACTGACAAGCAAAGTAGGGTAGTGAAGGTCTACAAAGTGTCTTGCGATCCTTAAAGGAGATGATCACTTGTAGCGTTTGCAGTGGTGTTTGACAGAGGTAGTGGAGACAGATGCATCCCAATTAAAATGGAAGGGTTTTTGGAGATATTCTATTTGCAGAAATTCTTGGCAGATTGAGAACCCTCCAAAAGGAACAGGAAGAGGATGCTGAAATGAAAGAAACTGCAGCTCAGATCAGTTGAGCAGAGTGTTAAGAATATTGCTTAGTGTCAGCATGCTTGATGGCAAGATATCTTTCCGTATTAGAACATGATATATGAAAACAAAGGTGTAAAGCATGAGCCCAGGAAACCCAATTTTGTTTCTTGGATGTTTAACTGCAAAGGAGTACTTTCTTCAATGCCATCCATTCTATGAGAAGACTGTTATATTAGAAATGGTGAATTTGAGACCGGAGTATGTCTTGCTATTATTACAGGTTTAAATATCATATTTGCTGCTATACTGCAGTCTGATCTACAAACCACTTTGTAGCTCCATATAATGTGTAAATGAAACAATTTTTTACATCATACACTTCCCCAGTGCTAGAGTAACTGCTAAGAGAACAAAGTACTGACTTTGCCTTATTTTTGAGTTTTCAACTCTTACTGCATTTATAAACATGTAATGTAAATTGCTTAGTCTTGTTTTAACATACTTTTGGATGTTTAAAAAATTTTAATAAACTAAAACCACAGAAATGGTAGCCTGTGAAGCCACTCCGACCTCCATGCGTTCTTTGTAGTTTAAATCCGTGTGACAGATGATCTACTTTTAATTTCATTAAGGACAAGGCAAACTCTAGTCAAGAATAGCTGGAGCTTCTTAGATTTGTGAAGTTGTTTGGTCTAATCTTTATGAAGAAAAAAGGATTTCAATCCAACCACTAACTTCCAACTACTGACTTCATTTGAAACCACATATTCATTTTCACTGTATGGAAGCTTGATGGTTCTCCCAGCTGTAGGCTTATTGTCCATGAATGTGTTTGGATTTTAACTGGATTTTTGTGTTGGATTCCTTCCTTTTCAAAAAGGGAGGCGAGGAAAGCTCTGCAGGGCAGCCGCAGGCTTCAGGTCAGTTCATACTCATCTCTGATCCTACTTCAGCCTGCGACTTGGAAGAGTCAATTGGCCTCTCTATACTTTGCCTTCCTGTAAAGCGAAATGAAGAAATTGTGTACTAGAGGGTCAGGAAAAAAAACCAAGAATTTTTTTCTTACATTTGATAGCATCTAGTAGCCTATGTCTTGATCCCATGAGCTGTTTTGCAAAGAGCAGCAACACTGGTTCATTTCAATAGTGCTTAAAGGCCTAAAGAAGAACATGTCCAGAGAGATTTAGAAAAATGACAAAATGAATTAAGCATTTAGTCTTTTTTATGTGTGCGTAAAGTAAGTGTTTAGCTGACTAATATAACATGAGAAGTCCTATTTGGTTCCTAAATAATTGTGCTAATCCGGTCTTACAGTGGAGTTTTAGTAAATTCATAAAGCATTCATACAAACTAAATGGGCCAGTGGATCAAAAATGGCCATTCTTCTGTTGGAAGCTATATTTTCCTGTCTTTTACAGAGAAACAGTAATCTGTCAAATCGGATGTTCTGGTACAAACATCACAGGAACAGCCATGTTACTTAAATGATATGAACTTCCTTTTCTTGGTAGGAACATTTATACTTTAAGTCTCTTCATCAGATAGGGAAAACTTGATTATTACTGTGGCTGACTGGCTGCCGCTTTCTGAGGATGAATTTTTGCTTAAGCTTTTCTTGCAAGGCTGTCAAAATCCAAAATTAAGTGATGCCGCCTGTCCTGTCCTCCTCACCCACCCAGCAGCCTTGGGGATCTGCTTGTGGTCAGGTCAAGATCCGTGCTGACGGGTCAGAATCCCCTCAGCTTCTGAAAATGCAGCCTGTGCTTTGATGCTGCTCATGTTCTAAGCACTCAGGTTGAAACCGTCTCTGAAGAGAATGTAACTTTTAAAGGGATGTCTGTAGAAGTTGTAATAGTAAAAGCCTTCAATCTTTTAAAGTTGACCCCGATATCTTTTGAAAATCTGTAGTTACTTCTCATATTGGCTGCCCACGGTATGTAATGATTTATTTCCCCAAAAACTGCAGAAAATGCAGTGGTAATTTTTGAACACAGAACTCCTTGAGGCTTTCATCTTTTGCAACGCTTTGCTAAGATGGGTAAAGAAGAAGTCACGCAGATAATTTCACAGTTTTCCTCAGTTTACCCATGGAATAAGTTCTGAATTAGTTTTAAAAGAAAGCAGTAGCATTAGTGTAGCTTTCAGTAAAAATATCAGTAGGAAAACTATCTTGAAATGCCAAGTCATGTACCTCTGAAAGAGCTGTGTATGGGGTTTCTCATGTAAACAGAATTTTCTGTCCTCCTGTATGTGGGACATACAGGGAATAAACAGAATTTTTTTTCCTATGTTCCCCCAGCAAATGATGGCCTATTGCTCATGTAAGAAGTGTTATAACCCTGGCCACAAAGTAAAGATGCGAGAGTCGCTACCTCCCTATTTGTTACTTTGTTGTGGTACAACTATGGCACTAGGGAGCCAATTATGACATGATCTTTTTTAAAAAATTGTGGTAGGAATCTGTTTGGACTGTGTGTCTGCTGCAAGCATGTAAAAGGTTTTCTTGACTGTGACAAAAAAGTTATTTGCCGAGCACTGTGAATATGCCCAGACTTCCCAATCTGTTTCAGCACAGCCTCAGTGATATATTTGTAAATGAAAGCACGAAAGCAATGTAAGGCAATACTGTTGTTATGTTTGATATTTTTTCTCTATCTGATCAATCATCTAAGCTATTAGGGAGTGTTTGAAGGGGTTCAGTTTAGCAACAACATTTTTTTTTTTTTTTCAGACTTCACAACCATTTTTGAATGTTACAAAGTTTAGGGGTGTGCAGTAGGAAATGTGATGGAGCCCAACTCCACATATTTCTGAAAATAGCACATAAATGCATCACTTCATACAGATTTTTATATTTTTTTCATTTGTAAAAGTTGAGTGCTTTTTCTCACATAGACATTCGCTATAAATTGGTTCCATGACTTGACCACATAATATTTATGCGAAACAAGTCTAGTAAAAAGGAATGCCTTATCAGTAAATCAGAAGTTGTCTGTAACACATAGTCAGACAAATGACTCTTAATGTGACCTTGGTTGAAGCCTGATAAGGAAGAACAAGAAAGAAATTGTGGCTTTTGTTAACGCAATTCATTTACATTCTAAAACACAGATTATCTGCCAGTTTTCATTTTCAGCAGGAACATAAAGATTTTGAAGTCCATACAATTGTTTCTTCTTTAGTGGAAACAGCTGACATCAAACCACTATCCTCCCCTAATTAAATGGGAATTAGCTGTTAGAAATTATTTAACTTGTTACACTCCAGTACTTACTTGGATTCACTGAAATACAACAGATGATAACCAGGATCAGTCTTACAAATCAAATTCTTTTGGAAACTGGTTAGATTTAAAAGAAATTATTTTATGACCTTGGTAAATGTCAGACATACAGCATGGAGGCTTTTAGGAATGCAGCAAATGTCACTGCTGCTATAGTTAATTTCCAGATGTTCACAGATTAATCCCTTCGTTGACAAAGCTATGAAAGATATATTAAACAAAAAAAAATCAATATGACTTTTAAAGTTCAGTCTCATGCTGTGCTTTTTTTGACTGCAGGAAGCATTTGCAAGGTGTCCGTCTCCTCCGTGAGTGCTGTGGCTCTTTGCCATCTCCTGAGGACGCAATGAATTTTAACAGCAAGTAAAAAAGCGGGAGGTGGATGCAGGGGAAGAAGGCAACCTGTGGTTGAACTAGCAGGTCCCTTTGAAATGAGTGGCAAAACTCCAGTTGCCCACAACAGAAGCACAAATCTTAGAGAATTGTTTGCATGAAATGCAATATTTAGTGATGTTGTTGAGATTCTTGGGGTCCTGAGAATAATGTTTTTTTTCCATCTTGTCTCTTGTCACCTTTCTTTATTTTCACGTCCACTAAAGTGATCAGATCACTTTAGTCCCTCTACTTTAAACAGTCTTAAAACAGTCTTAAAATCTTAAAGCGTAAAATGTTACGCTTTAAAAATATTCCCAGTTTACTTCCCATTTTATCCTCTGTGCTCATTTCAGGTTATGAGGTCATTTAGGTTGATCTCTCAGTAATCAAAGCACTGCAAGGAGTAAATGTCGCATTCTGTACTGCTGCAATTTCTTTAACTAGGACTATTCGGACCTGAGAAGCTGAGTTTTCTGAAACTTAATAGTTTCCTTTACTCTTGGTAGCCCTTCAGATGGGTGTTGGGAGCGTAGCTCCATAAGCATTTTCTCTTGGCTGTTCAGGTTAGTCCCCGGGCAGCAGGAGTGGGTCCCGTTCTGTGGAGGCCCGGTGGCTTCCTGCCCCAAACCTGCAGTAGCCTTTGTTTTGAGACGGCTTTCTCATCGATCAAAGAGGGCTGTAAGTGCAAACCTCTGGAAGCGCTCTGGGAACTGTCTGGCTCTTAGATGTCTGGAGAGAGGCCACCAGCTGCGTTCTAGGCTGATAACTCTAATGAAACAGGAGCGTGTACCTTCAAGTGATTGACTTCTTACTGTCATAGTAAGAGAAAAAAAAGTTACAGCCAAACCCAACAATTCTTAAACATTATAAAAAGTTTCCCTCGTTTAGATTTCTAACGTGAAAGATGAATTTGGGGAGAAGATATACAGATGCCTTGTCTTGAGCACGTAAAGGGAGGGAGGCTCCTTCATCTCACTTCATCCTTCATCCTCGGGGACTTAGAGGAATTCTGTCTTCAAACAGTCTTGATAAATACACCCTTTATCATATAGCTGATATAGTTGAAATAGTGCTTAAACTATATTTTACTGTTAATGTACTTTATAGAGAAACTTAATTGTGAGATGTTTATAACCAAAATAGAATAGAGAATATTACTCTTCAGGAAATGCATTCAGAATGATATAATTAATGTATAGTTAATACTAATTTTGCTCAATGAAATAGATATAATTTGATACCAATTAAGAATTTAAATTAGACAAATCACTATAATTACCTGAAGACCTACTTAAATATTTCCTGAACACATCACTGTGTGTTATATAAAAGTAGAAAAATCCTTTGGTCACAGGGGCAAGTGGTGATACTGCATTTCACAAGCCACAAAATATTGTACAGAGCTATGTGTTTTGAACAAGGACTGAAAATTAAGATTTCTCTTGATTTGAGCTGACTTTCAGTCATCCTTTGATCTGTTTTCTGAGCTAAGATTAAAAGGTAGAAGTATCTGGCCCACTACAAGCTACTAATCTTGTACTGCCACTTTGAGTAGAACTGCAAATTGTATTGCTCTGCAGGAACTAACATATTTCTCCATCATTGCAATATTTTTTCTTAATACACTGTTTAATGGTTTTACAAAAGTTATTTAACAGATTGCTATGGGGTTTTTTTTTTTGAGGGTAACAAAATATCTGCTCCACAGGTAAACAGTAACAGAGTTTAAATGCAAATGTACACAGGAATATCAAATTTATTACAATGCGATTTATCAGTCAGCACTAATTGAAACTAAAACATGAAGGAGATTTGGAGGAAAAAAAATCCCCTCTTAGCCCTAGGTTGCTAGTAGATGACAGGAACTTTTTGCTTTTCCATGCTCAAAATCTGTGATCATTTTCTGTAACAGAAAGATAATGCCAACAGTGTATTGTTCTGTTTAAAAATGCATTGTGTGTTGAAAAAATAAGGAGGGGGAACGAGAGGAGTGCGGCTGTTGGGCGAGCTCGTGCCGAGCTGCTCGCCCTGCGGAGCAAGGCCTTCCCCTGCTCTGCGGAGCCTGGGATGGCTCATTTCTTCTTCGTGGGAGTTGGTTGGCAGTTGTGCTCCATTTTGGCTTTGGGAGACCACGCTCCGTCTTTTGGGGGGAAAATACAGGCCAGGATGCTTTCCCAAGTATTGATCGCTCCTAGGGACGTAAAGGGGCTGCTGCCGCCGACAGTAGTGTTATGGAGAACTTCAAAGATAATTTTCTCTCCTCTAAGATAAAGAGTGAAAATGTTTTGGTATTTATTGTTACTGGATCCTTATTCCTGAGAGGAGAAGAATCGGTTTGTTTTTGCAAAACAGCATTTATAACATTATGAAGACTGAATATGTCAACAAGCTTTGAAGATGCTCTGCTTGAATGCCAATCTTTGAATGACGTTAGGTGGCTTTCAGTTAGTTGCAGTCTTAAAACTTGGGCCTAGTTTACCAGCTTCGAGGCAAGGGAACACTGTCTGTATTCTCATACTGTAGATCTGTTACACATGTGCAGGTAGATTGCTGCATGCAGTTTCTCCTGCGCGACTGAGCCTGCCTAGTTTACTCCAGAACAGCATGCAAGTACTTGTCATTGGTCTGTTTGCTTCAGTGAAATAGCTGCTGTGTCACCGTGTATGTTTTATTTTTTCTGCCGACGGGGTAGAATTAATGATATTCTTTTACTGCTTTTGGTGCAGCCCTCGGCAGAGCACCATTAGGCCCCAGTGCTTCCATGTGTCACACCTCAAAAAGCTCTATAATATTCAAAGTTACTTAGTGCAAAGAGACCTAGGCACAGTTTCCACCTTTAAGTAAGTGTGAGTATCCTCTGGCATTAATTTTCTGCTGCCCGGTTGGTTAAATAAAAATCCTGCCTTGCCAGACCAGTAGGAGGTTTGTTGGTACGCAGCAAGATCCACAGGGGCAGCGAATAACTTGGAATTGCCTCAGGTGCCAGCGCCTCAGCCCTGAGCGCCAGGGTGTCCTTAAGGCGCTCCTGACCCTCTCTGTGTAGTGTGGGGAATGGCTCAAGACACCCGGAGCTTCTGATGCCGCGTCCCAGGAGGAAGGATCCATGATTCCCTTCTAGTCCCTTTGGCACGGGCAAAGCTCCCGCGCTGTGTCCGACCTGCCAGGCGCAGCAAGCAGGGCTCGTGTAGGGGTGCCAAGGGCTGTTCCACCTGCCACGCAGCCGGTACCCTTCCTTTACGCCCCCCTTACCTTAGCCTGCCCTGTCCGTAAGTTTGGTTGCACAGTTATTTGCATCTGTTAAACTGCAGTGCATGGAGGAAAATATCCTCGAATGGGTCAGATTGAAGGTCTTCCAGGCTTGGGAGCCTCTCTGATGATGGCTTATAGAAGATATTTTAGGAAAGCATATAAAAACAAGCATACAATATATAGAGAGCAAGATTCCCTATTTGCATAACTACCTCTTTTTTTTTTTTTTTTTTTAGAATTGTTTTGTATTTTTAGCTCTCAAAGCTCAGAAACGACTTCAGAGCAAGAAAAGTCAGCTGTGTGGGCCACTAAGTCTGTACAGCTAGACATGGAAAAGCCCCTGCCCTGCAAGGTGTTGTTAAAGCCAGGAGGGAAATGGGAAGGAAGTGGCTTCCCTGTACCGTGGAAGAGTTCCCCCCAGCACCGCTCAATTCCAAAATTGTTTGTGAGAAACCAAAATAAAAGGGAGAAAGGAGGAGAAGCATGTCAGTGCGAATCTTTTACGCAGGAAACTTCCAGGAGTTTGAATTTTTAATATCTTCTGCTATACATACACTTAAAAAAAAATCATTTGAAATCAAAACCCAGGAACTTAAACATGACAGAATGTCACAGTCTCCCAATCTTCTAAACAGGAAAGTGCCACAGAAAATGTCTCAAATCCAGTGTTTGCCAGGAGTTGCTATTTTAATGAAGCCATATACTCAGAAGAACCGTGTATGCTGATGCCGCTTTGAGCACAGTTCTGACTGGCTGTAGTCTGAGAAAATTACCTTCTGGGTAACTTCAATGTTTTTATAAATATCTCAATTCCTGTGGTGTCAAAGTTTGCGTAGCAGAGCCTAAAAAGTTATAGTAGCAGTATAGTAGTAAAAAGTATAGTGTAAGCTTAAAAACAGAGACTAATTTTTGGTCAGATGCTTCCCTGTTAGCATCAAGGACTGCTTATTCTTTCAGTAATGTCATTTCTAGTGTCTGGCTTCCTCACATCACACAGTGATTCCTGATGAACACGTTTATGTTCATCGCTCTCAGCTTCACTGATTGTACACAGGAGTCTAACCCTCATTGCCATTTGCACTGGCTTGAGATTTTCCTCGGGAACTGCGTTGTGAGGCACTAGCAAAAGTTACAGAGGAGTCTGTTTAACAGTGTTTTTATGCATATTAGCGTAACGTACTGCTAATCAGCATTTAACACCGTGCTAGGTCTTGTAAAGGGACTATTTGCCCAGTTTAATATGAACGTTTTCTTTTTACCCCTTCCTCCCAAGGGTAACAAAAACACTAACGCAACTGTGTTTTTAGTTAAAATAAGCAGTTAAGAAAACCTGATGAAATAATTGCTCCTTTGGGAAGCAGGCATCAGGTACGAGAGGGTACAAAACCTGCGAAAAACCAAATTGTGAGATACCTTCTCTGCTGAAGAGATACTCACTTGTCCCACCTCCGTGCCTCCCACCCCGTGCCTGCTTCTCTCTTGCCCCCCTTTCCTGGCGTGTTTTTATTGCACCCTCTGCCTTTCTTGGCTAGCACCAGTGTCCGGGTCAGGCTCTGCCTGCTGCCCGCCGGGCAGCTTCTGTGCCGGTCGCTGCGCCGGGCACGGGCTGGGCGGCTGCTGGAGAGCGGCTGCAGATCCGAGCCTTGGGGCCGGAAGATGCCGCCGCACCGAGCTCTTCTGCCCTTGCAAAGCCCCTCTTTTGGCAGGTGGAAATGAGTTTTTCGGGTGCCCAGGCAATGTGTGTGCCAAAAAGTTACTGAATGTCAGTCCCCAGAGTTCTTAGAGTCTTGCCAAAATACTCTGTAATAAATTATCAATAAAAAAGTAGACCTTCTGAGATTAACAGGAGATCTCATAAAGGACTGAGCATTACGTTTTGTAGTTTGGAGAGCAGAGGAGAGACTACTTAGCTATGCAGCAAACACTGCAGACTGAGGCTTTTGATCCTATATTTTCAATTACAAAATGGAAACGATAAGCTAGGTGCTTAATTCATTGTATTTGAGTAGATAAAAACACGTAAAGTCTAGTTGTAGGCCCATATGCTGGAGGTGTTTGCTGGCAGCCTGTTCATAAATGTTCTTAACTGGCAAATGCTTAAATAGTTAGCCCACTTGAATTACACCCCATTTCTTCAAAGACTGGCTAAGGAGAGTATGCAGGCAGAGACTTTCAGGTATCATTTAACTCAGCCAACTCAGTTGTTCTGGGAAGGGTCAAACTTCCCTGATTATGTCTGTATGCACGGAAAACTAATTATAATGTATAGTGATGCTATGCTGCCTTCATGGTACGCAAATTATTTCCCTTATATTTTCTTTACATGAACAGTTCTGTGTGGCAGAAGACTATTTTCTCTGACACAGCTCCCTCTGCTGTAGTTCTTGATATTGTCAGCATCCTCCAAAAGCTGACTCTGACACTCCACAAAACGTTGTTACGGCTCAAGTGAGTATCCCCAAGATGGTAAAAAAATTGCTGTTATGGCTGAAAAGCTGCGTTTATTTTCCTTGTTTCTTGGCCCTGCTAAAAACTAGTAAGGGTGCTCTGCAGAATACCCGCTTTAGAGCTAAGTACAGCAGTGGTAAAAACTTACCTAGCTCCATAAGCTAATGTTGCCATCTGGGGATACGAACTGTGCAAGAGAGCACTTAGATGATTTTTATGGCGCGTGGAGTGTTTCGTGAGTGAAAGGTAGGAGATTTCTCATAAATAATTTGTCCTCTGACGTTATATTCTTAATTTAGCATGGTACTTAAGCATACGGTGCAAGGTGTGTGCATACAGCTCCCCATCTGCTGAAATACCTTTCTAAGTGAAACTTTGTTTTAATATATCCGGTCTACAGGACTGCTGAATGATCCGGAAAGGGCAATTCAATGTTCAGCAGCAAAAAGCTTGATTTGTTAACAGGCTTTCTGCATAAGTGAGCATGTATTAATAAAATGCATTCACACCTCCTTCAGTTTTCTGCATTTTTGAAGTATCCCATTGGAGGAGCAGAGCTTGTTGGAACAAAAGTCCTTCTAGTTCTATGGAGGAACATCCACACCTCCTCACTTCAGTTTGTCCAGCTTTATTACATTAGAAGTTGCTCTTTTGGTGTCTCAGCATCTTCTTCCAACTGCATCAGAAGATGCTGGGATCAAGTATAAAGTTCTGCATGGAGGACCTTGTAGAAGAGCAACTTCATGTGAAATCAGGACTATAAAATCAAGGAGTTTAGTAAATGTTCTTTTTCCAGCTATTCTACATCTTCATTTTTGTTGTATGTTGAGATTTGGAAAGCCTGTGCATTGTGAAAAAGCATTGGTTATTCCTTCTTATGCAGGATGTTCACAAGCCAGGGCAACGAAGTAGCAGCCTCTTGAGCTGTCCTTGAGTAAACAAAATTTTCTGTTTGGGGATTGGCAGCATTACTTACTCACCAAGGGGAAAATGAGAAATGGGGGCAGAAAATCTGTTTAAATTCAATGCATTCTCCTAAATCAACTTCTACTCGCTGGGGATTTTGTGAACATATTTTTAGAAATATTTTATGGCAGAGTTTTTCATTCACTTACAGCTTATCCCAGTAGAGCTTTTCCAGGCATCTCCTATCTTTTGTACATGGGCAGTTGGTATACAGCTATTCACTACGGAAATGGTATATCAGTATTTCCATTAAGTGAAAGCAAATGCCAAACCTTTATACTTGTATAACTCATTGTTAGGGCTTGTACTCCTATAGCTATTTCTATAAAGCGCTTCTTCAGAAGCTGAATTATTTGAACCAGTAAAAAATAATTTCATAAAATCACAGGAATGGGAGATTAGAATACATAATGGTTTTGCATAGTCTAAATTTGAGTTTTCCATTTAAAAAAAAAAAAGGCACAAGAAGATATAGTGCTTTCAGTAACTCCTTGGAACTGCTTAGATAAAGACCGGATTTTATTTTAAAATAACCATTCAGAAAAATCCCATTGTCAGAAGAGGTACTTCAGTGGCAAATATTCAGCCTAAGCATAAGGTTTTATTGCCTTAGAGAAAAAAAATGGTTACTGTTGTTTTCCATTTCATTTATCTGTTCATTATATATATATATATATATATATATACAGGGTTGAAAAATATCTGATAAGAGAAAAAATGACGAGTGCTGCTCCTCCTAACACAGCGCTGGCAGTTGCTGTGGGAGGAACGTGGCTTCTTCTTTGCCTGTTTTCCTTCACTTGCTAGCTCCCTTTCATAAACAGGCAGTGAAGGACAGCTCTGCTTGAAACTGCTTTTTGTGTTGCTTAGAAGACATTTCTGAGAGTGTGTATTTTGTGTGTCCCAGTTTTGCCTTGAGTGTGACATTAGTTGCCATTAGTACAGAGCAATGAAAAGAGACCTAGACACAAGTGCCTAGGCCATGTGTGTGTTAGTTTTCTTAGGTGGCAAACAATTTTGCAAATCTCTAACTATCCCTGAATACTGCTGCACACAATGAAAATTACGAGTTACTCTGCCAGCATATCTGTCTTTCAATCCAGCTTTTGTCCTCTTTCGTTTCTGAGCCCCAAATATGCAAGTCTGTGACATAGGAATTAAATCTTTGAAGAAAAATAAGGTACTTAAATGCCTACTCTCCACTGAAAACTGTGGTTTTGGGAATTGTCAAATGAACAGAACTGCCCGAAAGTTTTTGTTGTACTTTATTTAATTTGATTTTGTTTTTGTTTTTTTTTATCCATCAGAAAGTTACACACTTTAAGATGGAAAAGGAACGAAGGGGCAGCTGAGGGTAGCAGCTTGCACTGGCGGTTTGCATTAGCAGTAAAACTGCTAATGTGATGAACGGCAGCCATGAAGCCAGCTCCGTCCCTGCTTGTAATCTCAACTAGTATGTTAGCATGCAAGACCACATTTTCCATCAGTGCCATCCTTAGAGATGTGAGTGTGACTCCACACTTAGCTGCATCTCATTTTTTTAGGGCATTTACTTCATTGCTGGACTGTGCAATCCGTCAGGAAACTCCTCTGCTCGAGGGATGAGCTCCAGGCCATAGTGATCTGTACAAAATATATTTTTAATTAGGGGAAATGGGTCTCTCCTGAGGTCAAGACCCAGCCTAGTAAGTCACCTCACCAAGTAAAGTCATCCCTTGCAGATAGCAATTGATTATATCTACTACTAAAATTTTAATATTGCCACTTGGTGCCGTATTGCGTGCCCTGCCCTTTCACTGCAGAGTGGTCAACTGCATCTAAAAAGAAACATAGGGTAAAGTTAATAAACAGGAAAACTTCTCGACAGAAGGAAGTATGTGGCAACAGAGTTGTCTCCCAGGCAAGTAACTGGACCCCTGAACAAGCATGTTTAAGGCCAGAATGCATAAAGCACTAAGAATGTGACAAAAGCGTTAAATCAGAAGGGATTTTGGATGCCATGAACATCAATGTCCTAATATTTTCATAAATTATTTGCTGAAAAATTGCATTTTAAAGAGCCATGTGATTTGCTGAATTACTCTGAGGTTAACTCAGAGAAGTTTTGCTTAGGGCAAAGCCAAAAAGGCAAGGTCTGCTATCAACACTTTCAATTTTAAATTCTCAAATTTAAGTCAATTTTCATAACAGATTTTCCCTGTCTTTTCTTTTATAGAGCAAGACACACTATTTCAGGGTAATTGAAACATTTCTTCTTATTTGCAATGATGTTTCGCTCAATGAATTTCACTTGAACTGAAACAGGTTTGCAAGAGAGAAAGGAGAGGGGTGTTTCAACTGGTTTGTTTAATGTGGGACTAGCTGCTTTTGTGGTTTCCTCAATGGAGGAAAAAAATCTGTGCGAGGCCAAATTGCTTATGATTTTTAATGTGAAATTCAGACAATGAATGACATGCATAGAGCTCTAGTTCAGACCATCTGTTTTTATTACTAATATCTGTTTTATAGTATTTTCCTTTTCTTTCTTTCCTTTCCCATTACTCAGTGTTTCCCATTCAGCCAGAGGCGCTTCTCCATTAATGTTCCCTCTCTTGTGCTTTTTAAAATATATTTTCCTTCATTTGATTTTACTGCCAGGCTATCCAGTTTTTCTTTCTTAAAAGCCTATAGAAAAGAAAAATTGAGCTGAGCAACCTGAGGCAGGTGGGCTGTTCTCTCCTGCCCTCGTGGTGCGTGTCTTTTATTGCTTGTTTGCTTCTTGGACTCATCAGCCATGCCAAGGTGGGAGCTCGCTATTATCACCCGATGGGAGTAAACCTGGCTTGATCTAATCCATATATTTTTCCCCAAGATGATGTCCCTTCTTCCATTGAGAAACCGCATTTTAATTATAGTACTC
Source organism: Nothocercus julius (assembly GCA_013398735.1). Classification (NCBI taxonomy): domain Eukaryota; kingdom Metazoa; phylum Chordata; class Aves; order Tinamiformes; family Tinamidae; genus Nothocercus; species Nothocercus julius. Next base: position 69,871 of record VZSV01000437.1, read on the forward strand.
AACCCTATAGTTCAAACCCTAATGTTGGACAAGATGAATATTCAAAGCATCTGCTGTTTTCCTAAAGTTTCTGTGAAATACCTTCTTCCTCTTCAGTCTTATTTTCATTTAATTGCAGTGTGGAGTAGGAAGCAGGAGGAATTAAAACATGGACAAAGTTTGGCAGAAGCAAACAGCACAGAACCTGTATTTTTAAAAGTTAAGCTTTCTTTTTTTCCCTCACAGCAAGAAAAGAACTAAGAGGGAAAAAAAAAAAAAAATCCACAGAAAACTTTGGCTTTGAAACTGTGTTTCGGGGGAGGGAATAAACTATTCCATACTCCTCTACAAACTACAAACCGAATTTTTAGCAGAGATGGATCCGTGTGCAGGTTCTGCCCTAGAGAGACAGACAGCTCCTTATTTCCAGCCTTAAGGCATTCCCTCTGAATCCCCAGCTCCCCCGGCTTTCCCCAGCTATGGTGGCAGCCTCATTTTATTGTTCACTGCACCAACCAGCATTAGAGGAGAAGTTTAGTTTCCTTTTTTATGGAAGGCATCCAGCAATAGGGGGAATACAGTGTAATGCTACCACCCCCGGCCACCTGCCAGGGATGCTAATGGGGACAAAAGCTGCTGCCCATCATTTTGTAAGCAAGAGCTATTGCTGCCTGCTATAGTGGGGAGGAAAATTACAGTGACAAATGATAATGTTGTTGACTCCCTGGTAAGAAAGTGGGAGCTTTATTGCTCCACAGTCAAACAAACAGCTTCCTTTGTAGCTAATGAATAGGTTCGGATCCAAGTCAAACATAATCTCAGATAAACCCTGCTTAATATAAAAACTCAAAGCAATTAAACTCCCCAAACTCCATCAGTTCTTCCATGGTGACATTTATTACGCAAATAGTAAAAAAAAAAAAACAAAAAAAAAACCATAAAAATCTCATAATATGTTGGTTCAGAATGGTTCATTTGGCAGTGGAAATTCTAAGGAGAGTTAATATTCAGAACAGGCTTTCTGTGGTTGCTTTGGGGCTGTACTTATATTTCATGAGAAGGTTTTAGCTTAAGGTGCAGCATTTGTTGTATTTGTTACCTTGGGATATTGGCAACTCTCTGGAAATTCAGACTGAGGAGAGCTGCGTTCCTGGCTCTAGCAGGCACTAGGAGCAGGACCTGAGACCTTGCAGCAGAGCAAGGCAGGCAAATGGCAGATTAAATCTTTCTTTCTTGAGGGGATGGGGGAAGGTACATAAGCTACACAGACACCATTTGTGCTTTTTGTTGTTGTTGTATGTGGTTTTTTTTTTTTAGAAAAGAGACTAAAATGATTAGTGTGCTTTACTGGATTAAATGAAAGTGAATACATGCCCCTGCTCTGCGCGAGGTAGATCCGCAGCTTCCACAGTGTCGCTGAGACCTCCTGGCTCTTCCTGCAAGATGATTTCTGCATTTGCCCAGATATCTCATCTTAAAGCTGTAATCTTCTGCTGTGACCAGCAAGAGGTTTCCTTACACCAAAATTCTCCTCCAAAAAGAGGTAGAAAGTAACTGACCACTGAGTTCACTTTTAGCCAGTGATACGTGATAGATTAAAGGACTCGTGTTCTCGCTTAAGAGTTTTTTAGCTATTGCCAGCAAGGGCTTCTGCTTGTCTCCTGATGCTGCTCCCAGGGAGCCTCCATTTCCGAAAGCAGGCACCACAGCGTTTAAGTAGTCCCAGAGGCAAATGTGTATTCAGGTGATAGAAAAGTAAGTACAGACTCATTCCCCTAGCATCACTATATACATTTCAGTTTTTGCCTTAGTATACCTAAAAGAAGTGTCCAACACTAGCTATTTTTAAACTGCTTTTCTCAAAGAAATTGATTTTTAGATCCCGGTTCAGCAAACCAGCCCTTGTGGAAAGATTCCTGTGCCTAAGGCTGTTCCTGAGAATCCAGCTCCAGCCGTTGCCCGAGGGTTGCTCGCTTGCTCGCAGAGCGGCATGTGGTCACTGCGTCAGAAAGCAGCCCTGTCACTGCCATAGGAAGTTAGGGTCACGTTTTCTCAGCCACTAAGCCATGGCTTTTTATTCTGAAAAATAGCTTCAGAAGAGGAGATGGAACAAAAGATGCAAAGGTGACAAATAGGATTTGTAACTCGAGTAAGAGTCGTGATGACAGGGCTACAGGATAAACATATATAGGGAGCAAGAGTGAAGAAAGGGATTAGAATGACCAAGACTGGCACTCATTGCTACCAGCCTAATCTTGTTTATTTAGCATTTTAGCCGTGCTTTAGATATTTAGGTATACTTTGGGCATGTTCGCACCCTTTAAACCTCTTACTGGAAATCTGAGGAAAAAAGAGGTGATGAACTTTCAGTGAAGCTAAAGAAAAGCTAGACTCATTTGGAAATCACAGCATAAATGTCTATACAGTACCCGGCACAAAGGAATAAAGTAATGAATAATAGCAGTCAAATACAGAGAGAATTTAAGAAACAGTACCTAAGTCCAACTGAAGTTGGAAGTGCCTTACTGATTTACAGCAGCCAAGATTGTGTCGGTCCAGGGTGCCTGTTGAGACAGGGAATGGAAAATGATCATAAATAGATGAGGGAGGAAGGAGATAGAGACGAGCCATTTCTGAGGGAGGCCAGTGTTCTCCACAGAGAGTATTTCATAGAAATTGCCTTTTATGTTTCTGGTACGTTATGCTGTGATCTAGGGGGCGTTTATGTCCGGAGTGCTCTCAGCAGCAGTGTGGAGGCCTGGCCGTGCGGTTTACACAATAACTGATGCGACGCCACTTTTGTGCTGCGGTGGCAGAGAGTGAAGCTGTGGTTGCCCATGGCAGAAGCATGACTCCTCTGGGGTTTTATCAAGGGAATAAAAAAGGTGCAGCAAACAACCTCTTTTTTAAAAAAGAGTAAATCTCCCAGAATTCCTCACTAGCAGGTTTTGGCAGTGCTCTGCAATTAGCATTTCAGCTTTTGCCCCTTCCATTTTGGAAGTATGCAGCTTGAGCTCTCTCATCCTTTGGTTTAAGGAACTAAGGTAACATGTCCCTCTGATATTTTTGCTTGCTAAAGATGTTCTAGTTTTGCATTTTCAGTGTTGCATGTGCGCCCCCGCCTGCATTTCTTAGGAAACCTGTGCTGTAACTTGGCCACTGGCAAATCTCAGAACTTCAGTTACTCAGTTTAGATGAATATTTAAAACAGCAGGTACAAAAATATAGCCCAAATTCCTGAAAAATTTTGGAAGACTGCCTTCCTCAGCATGCTGTGAGGGTTGAAACTTTCCATCTCCTCACAAAAATATTTACCTCACGAGTCTCAGTGAATCTCCCCTTTGCTTGTGTGTTTGACATCCCAATATCTGCTTTCCTTGTACCTCTGCCTTGACCAGGTGCCATCAAGAGGGAGATTTTACAAAAACCTCTTTGACTTCTGCTTCTTTTGACATTCTTGCAGTGCCAGAGGGTTACTGATGCACTCTATCCAGTCCCATCAGTAGTTAACACTTTCAGATTTGATGTTTTGGGGACAGATTTGATGTTTCTGTGGCTGCCGCGATGGTTTCATTCATACTGGCCAAGTCTTTTCTTGACACGTATGAATCAGGCAAAGACCAACTTCTGCACACTGTCCCTTTGCCCAACTGTACTTCTGAGAGCTTCTCAAGAAAATTCTCCCTGCTTGTTTCACTATGACCAATCCACTGTTGTACGTGACGGTGACAGCAAGGCAGAAAACAGTGTTCAGCCCCCGCTTTCACTTGCTCTGAGCAGGACTGAAAAATGAACATCTGCACTTACCACCTTTCCCACCATTACCAGCACCAAGAGAGCTATACCAGTGCTACCATTAGAGCATAGTCTTTCCCAAAAGGCTGCTTAGTGAAAATATTAAAATCTCCATGTTGTGGTAAGTAGATTTGGGTCTATTATTTGACTGTTTTGCCCATCCATGACTGTAATGACTGTTTTTGCAACAATATGTTTTCAGTAAGGAGCAATTATACCTCACGCCTCAGGCAGTTTGATTTGTCATTACCACATTAAACTCTAAAGGCTGTTTTCCTGCCTCAGATCTGCAACATCTGTCACCACCTGTCTAAATAAGTTTGTCTGCTCTGGTAGTCGGTGTGGTATCAGCTTGAGTCACCGTCAAGCTGAAACGTAAAAAGTGGTTCTAGCATTTCTGATATTATCAGCAAAATTGATATTGTGGGGTTTTTTTCCCCCCTCAGAAAGCACTATAGATCCCATATGTACGACTTCTAAGAGAAACTTTTAAGGAATTCCTATAACAAGGAAAAGAATTGCTCATGAAGAGTAAATAGGTAACAGTAAAAGCAATCTTGATTAAGGAGAATAATCTTATTTGACCAGACTCATCATAGCTTAGTGGGCATTAGTGGAACTTTGCATGTTTATTTCATCTGTGAATTTCATTCAGGTAGTGTATTAGATTTTTTCCTTTTGTACAATAACAGAACTGTTTGGGATAGGAAGTTAGTTTTCAGAACTTAGTTTGTAGAACTCATTTAATCTTTAGTCACCTTACATGTGAAGGCAGGATATAGAAAAGTACATCCCTAAAAAGTAGATGCAACCCTAAAAACTGGCATTTCTCTATCAACCTGTGGAAATTAGGTTACTAGAACTACTGCTTCTAGTGTACGAAAGGAAAGAGGAGAGTTTAATACCTGTGTATCCAGCCTGGGGACAAGAGAGCTCAGATACCAGTCACAAGGGGATTAGAGCTTTTCCCCCACTCCTTGATGCGCTGTATTCATTACATTTTTAAGGCAGAAAAAAAGAAATTTCAAAATATACGAAGGACCCTTCTTTGTTCATAATCGGCCAAAGGAAGCAAGTAAAAGTGTGTGTAGACAAAAGTGAGTGTAGGTATCACCCACAGGCAACCCGTGAGAAAGCCTGCGGGTGACGTGATGCGGTTCCTCTTGCACAGATTGCAGGTTACCTGCTAAGCAAACCCTCCTTTCTGATCCTTGGATGTTTTTAGGCACAGTTATCCAGTGTGTACATCGTGTAAGCCCAAGGAATCCATCCACCATTCATAAGGTGGTTTCTACCTGCTCTTCCCTTTTCTCATTTCTCTGCTGACATGCTTCCATTTCCACGTCGGTCCTTCCTCAGTTTGGTTTGTGTGTCTGCTTCTTAAAAGCCTCCACTTCAAAGGCTGTCAAGTTGCCTTCCAATCTCACAGCCTGTCACTGGAATGAATGTGGATGTCCTGCAAAATAAGTGTGTGGGACTTCTAAAACTGCCTGATACTTTGTGACTATTATTTTTGCCTTTCAAGATTAAATTAGCCTAGTTCATTTCTGGAAGAGCAGATGCCAGCCATTTGTGTGACCATCAATCCCTCCACAGGGATCATTAACAGAAGCTTCTCCTCTGGGCTCTGCATGTTGTTAGTGCAAGGCGACGACTCTCTGGGCATATGAGTCAGTGTTTCACAAATGCTAATGTGCCATTTTTCCTTCTGTTACATTGCTACAATTACCATTCTGTAAAATAAACCCTAAGTCCAATGAGAGTCACTGTTAATTAAAAAAAAATATGAGGCTGTTGGTTAAGGTAAGAGACATACAAGTGGAGTCAGTTCCGCATATTGCTAGGCTCCATTTTAATGGAACGGAGACACTGCTCATCTGGAGATTGAGTATGTGGAGTTATCCTCTGCCCCCGGAACCAGAAGAGCGGGCCCTGGGTCAAAGTCCTGCCTAACGGAGCAGATACAGAAGCCTTGATGGACAGGACAGAAAGAGGCAAAAAGCCATGAACTTGAAAGCAGAGATTGAATTCAAAAACAGGAAGCAGAAATTCTCTGTTTCCCAGCTATTCCCCATTGCAACCCTCCCCGCTTAAGTTTGTAGATGCTCTAGAGATGCCCTGCCTGATGCTTATTCCTGCAAGCATTATAAATGGCATTTTTTTTTTTCCACAGCTCTACTGTATTTTAAAGGGTGCCACAATTTGTGTTTTGATTAAGGGAAAGTGTGAAGTGTTTTTCAGTACTTGGTCATAACCGCAAAGCTTTCTGGCATATAGTAACATATTGCAAGGTGTACTGGAACCTGTTGGTCTGAACAGGCTTTCGAATGAGAGGAAAATCAAAATATTTGCCAGCATCTAACTAACAGTATGTTATTTGAACTATAAACATGGTTTTCCTAAAAACTGAAATCTGTTTAGGATTAGCAATATAAATGCTGAAGCTAATACAGTTTTTTTTTCTTTTTTTTCTAAATTGATTACATTGTAAATGCTCTTTAATTTGCAGCATTTTGCAGTAGTAAAATACAAGGGAGGTACTGATAGGCCAAAACTAGGATTTATCTATATATTGGGGAAGAGGGAGCTAATTTTAGCTTAGATTTTACAGACCCCATTCAGAAAAGCATGTAAATTGTGTAGGCTCTATAGCCTGCACTTAAGCAAGGGTGCTTATCAGGATTGGGGTTTTGACATAAAACGGGGGTGTGATTCCTGTTCAGATCTAAGCTTAAGGATCTTTATATATGGAGAAGTCTAATTCTAGGATGCCATTGATCCTACTCTGCTCATGTCAACTGAAGCTTTGCCATTGATTTTAGTTAGTCTGGACTTACTACAACATGCTTTCCTTCCTAAATCCTAGATTTAAATGATAGGGAAAAGGGTCTAAGCCAAGACCAGTAACTAACTTGTGGCTTCCCGCAGGCTCTGGAAAGCCAAAGCAAACATGGACTCTCCTGCTACAATTTTACTGAAATGGGAAACGCCCACCTCCATGAGCAGAAAGTTATGCACAGGGCTCTCTCGGATGGGTGTCTCTGTGCCAGGCCCTGAGTGTTCCTCTCAATTCGGTGGCGGCTGAAGGCTGCAGAGAGCGAGAAGGAGCTCCATGCTGGGAAATGCTCGGCTGTATCCAAGACTGAATAAGCAGCAGAGGGACTTGTCCTTTCTGGCTAGGATCAAAAGGCAGGATGGTTGAAGCTTGCAGAGGAGCTGCTCAGTGAAACACACCACAACATTTTCTTTTTCGTATTTGATCAGGTAAGAGGGCAAGGACGGGTCTTGGTGTTTTGGGGGTCCTTCTTTGTTTCTTCCAAATGCTGCCAGCAGAGAGCTGGTTGATGGTGTCCACAAGTGTCAAGCCTTAAGCTAGGGACAGGGGATATTTCCAGAAGCAAGTCTGGAGCTTCATGTATGTAAATATTCCTACCATAAAACAGATTTTTAAGGATGGCATTATTCATCTAATCAGGAGGATTGCAAATGGAATAGCATCCAGCGAGAACAACTAGTATACCTGGATTTTGAAATACTCAGCACGTGTAATGAACCCCCTCGAGAGCAATCTTCATCAAAAAATAGCCATAATGTGAGTGGTTCTGCCTAGGAAATAAATCTAATGAAGTTATGTTCCTCATAAAAAGATAAAGCCTTAAACTACTTAAAAATAACTCACTGTGAGCTGTTACTTCTTCACAGAAATGAGTGTTCTCATGCAGTTTTTTGCCTGGGTTCTCAGGCTGATGTGGATAATGAGATCAGAAAGAAACACAGGAAAAAAAATCAACCTTTCTGAAACTTGCCTGTTCCTCCTTGCGAGTTGTTTTCATTTGGTTACGGAGATGTGTGATACTATTTTTCCTCCTGGAACTGTCCACTATTCAGTACTTGATTCTGGTCCTTTCCCGTGGCGTGAGCAGGTGGCATCAGATGTAAGGAAAGCGACTCCTTTCACAGGCCGTAGGGGATACACTGATGTCTGGATTGTCAGAAGCTGAGGTGTTGGTGTCTACACCGCTGCACTTCTCCATAACCCCCCTCGAGCCTCAGACATAGGGATGCCCCCACTTACAAGGAGATGTCTGCCAAGGACCCACTTCAGAGGAGAAGCCCCGTAACACCACTCAGTATAAATTCCCAGATAATTTCTGAGGAGCTCCTTGGAGAGAAGGGGAAAAGGCACATGCCTGAAGTAGCTCTGTTCCATTCCCTGGGTTTCCCCACATGCCTTCTTCCATCCCCAAAGCCTCTTTATGTGCCTCTCCGAAGCAGAACAATTTCTCTTCCATTTTCCATATCAGAAATCCTGATACGTGTAAAAGTTACACTACTGGGAAGACCTCAGAAGAATTGCTACAAATCCTAAGTTTCATTAACTTTGCTAATATAGTGGCAGCATGGGGATATGCCAATGAAAGACTGTTGGCGAGAGGCGGATTGGGCTCTCTGAAATAATATAAAACTTCTCTTTGTATATAGCCTACGTGCCAGCTAGTTTTGATCTCTGTGTTGCAGTGCTCCTGCATCGAGCAGCTTGGGGCTAGCCTAGCTGTTCTCTAGATACAGCTGACTTGCGACTTAGCAAATAAATACAGATGAGGGTGGAAAAGACGCATTTCCTCTCCAGTTGCTCTTGGGAATGCACCTGTACTGAATGGATCTTTTGGTTTACTGAGTTCATTTATGTGTTCTCACAGTCATGACATACAGTAGTAATATATTCTCTGCTATCAAAATACATCTTCAGCCCAGCAGTTTCTCAACATCTGTCAGAACGGTGTTTTGGAGTCACACTTGTCTTCTGTTAGAGATTTCTCCTAGTTTCTAGGCTAGCTTTATCTAGGCTGGTTTATATATTGGTTCTGTGTCAGCAGTATCCGATAACTTAAGTCATTTTCTCTCTACATGACACTTACAGCAGGACATTTGGATATCCTGGTAGCTGTAGGCAGCGATGATCCTGCTGTCCTTGGCATCTCTATTTGGGGTGCTAAACAGTGTGCTCTGCTCAGCAGCGCCGCCCAGCTCCAGTTCATGGTGGAAGACTTAGTGCCTATTCTGTCTGAGTTCAATTTTTTATCAGTCTAAACGATCAGAACTATCCGTAGTATTCAGGAGAAGTGTCGTAAGTGTCTTTTGCAATGGTCCCTTGTACAAGACTTCCCCTGCTCTGCTGGAAATTCCTTGTCATTGGTGGCCTTTTTAAGGTATGCTGGAATTGAAAAGACACAAAATTGTTTCAGAGAAGATATAGCACTGTAACCAGCATAAATTACTATCCTTCTTTTCTGTGTTTGTCATGTGAATACACAACTTCGGTCTTGAATAAGAGTAACAGCGTCGGTACTCTTTGTCCATATAACCTAAAGGATGGCTCCATGCAGATAAAAACATGAATTGCTTCTGACAATCTGAAGCTACTATAGGCATAATTAATAGCGGCTGTTAAATTTTGCCCTATACATGGAGCCATTAATTGTCCTGCTTTGAATGTACAATATGATAATGCATTAATAATAAATATTTCTAAGCACTTAAGCAATTACATCAAAAGCTGCTTATGTTTCTCATTTGTGAAGAGATGTAAAGCACACAGGAATGCTTTGCACTTACAAATTCCAGGGCAGACACTGTTTGGTTCAGTAAGAACCAGAAACTGGATCCCACATACATTTATGGATTTTGTGCGGTTGCTCAAGCCACTGTTATCTACACTGAAAATCTGTGTCCTTTCCTGACTGAATTCGGTCTGAGCTCACAAGTGCTGCTCAGCTTTCTAGTGTGTAGCCAACTCAGCTGTCCTTATCCTTCCCACCCTGGCTCCTCGTTGTGTGGTTGCAGCACATCTGGAAGAAACTAGGCACGAAAGCAAGTAGTTCTGTACAGATGTTCCCCTAACTTCCCATTCCTTGGTCTTCGGTCTTTCTTTGCAGACTCCTCCTCTGCCCTCTACACCACAGGAGAGGGACAGCACTTGGTATCACCTGCTCTGCTGTTTTCCACTCAGCGGGCTTCAGGCTGCCAGCGTAGCCCTCCCTGGCTCCAGACTTGCAGCCGTCGTCGCGTGATCTGCCGTGCCAAGAATGTGCTCCAGTACCCGGCCAGCTGGCCATGGCGCTTAGCTGCATTCCGCTTAAGCCCCAGAATTAGGTTTAAGGAAGCACATGGTTGGCATCAGTAGCAGGAACACCCGTCACAGTAGAAACACACAGCGTAGGCCTGGGATGCCTTGCCAGAAGCAAATCGAGGGCTGAAACCAGAATAGTAAAAGGCAGAGGTGCTAAACAGAGGCACAGCAAAGACAGAAAGCAGTTTCCTGTCTTTGCTGTGTGGAGACTGACCAGGCACATGGCAGTGTCCCAGGAGCTGTACTCACTGATCCCTCCTGGATACTGTTCCCCTAAAACTGAGAACGAGAAAGGGCAAGAGGAGGCCCTGAGGGGTGAGATTTCCCTTTGGGAGGATTCAGGTGGCTGTCGGCAAACTCTTCCACCAGGCATGCTAGGAGACATTTTCCAACTTGTCCACAGGACTTGCTTTGGGACTTGCTTGCAGGTGGGATCATAAATGTCCATGAGCAATGGGAACAGAGGAATGGCAAGGCAGTATGTGCTTCCCATCAAGTTCATTATCATTTTGACCAAAGTTTACTTCCAAAGGCAAGAAGTCCCTGTTCTGAGAGACGGCCAATGAATGTGAAAGGAGAAGGCCCAAATTCTCCAGGATGTGGAGAAACATCCTAAGGGTCTGTACAGCAGTTCCCTCTGTTTCTCAACATCTCCGCTCCAGAACTTGTTGCCTTCTGCCTTTCTTTTCTTCATTGCTGTGTCCTTAGTGGTTTGCCCACCCTGTAGCAGACTAAAGAACTGAGATGGGCAGTGGAAGCTCTGTTGATATATCTTATCCCACCCACGGCTTTTCAGGGAGAAGAAATGTCAGATTTATTTTAGACTTTTAAGGCAAAGTTTTAATAAAGCTTTCAGCAGTAGTCTTGCTCTGGTATGCCCCACTGTCTCGTGGGCTGGCACCTGCAGTCCGAGACAGCCTAGTGTGTAGATGAACAAGGAAGGATATAAAAATGATACAGCTTGCCAGGCAGAAATGAAGTTAGAGAAAATAATTTCTTTCAAGAAAGGAAGAAACATGATGAGCAGAGTGTCTCTGCAGGCACTTAGAGATGTGGAAGGCAGTCACTTTGCCTGGGAGCTTAAGCACATCCGTGCCACCAGGAAAGGAGAAGAAAGCAATGAGAGCCATTGCTGCAAAATTGCTAACAAGAAGCACTGAGCTCAAGGTGGTTCCCAGTGACACAGAGATGGGAGGAACAGGAGCAGGGGGATGTAAGATGGGTTATTGCAACAAGAGGTGGAAAAGAGAGCTACCTGCAACGCAATGCAGGTTCTGCACAGATGGCACTAGCAGACCCTGTGGAGTCAGGCAGGCACTGAGGAATCTCACAAGGCTTCCAAGAAGAAGCTGGAAGAGCTGGAGGTGCTGTCCTCATCTGCAGAGACCCTGAAATTGCATGCAGAACTGCAGTACCGTTTGTTTCTGGTTTGCATTTTAATTTTATATATTGCACTTGGTGGGATACTTAACAACTCACTGGTTGTTTAATAAGGACAGGCAGTCAGGTCAGCTCACTGCACATTCAGTTGTCTTCTCTGAAAGTTTAATACAGTTTTACATTTGGCATTTGCCGTTCTCCTCATTGTGCTCATGTTTAGTGTGTCTTGTTACTTCTAATGAGATAAGTTACCACTATTATGCCAAAAAGTTTTATTAAAATATTAGAAAATTGTAAGCAGTCTACATAAGTCAGTTAGATGGCACTCCAAGAGCGTAAACTAGCAGTCCCTGAGATAGATTCTGCTGAGATTTCATGTGGTAAGAAAATCAGCCCTTATCAATGCCATCCATAAAATTATTCTGGCACATTATATCTTATGAGGATGAGCAGCCTCTCATCACAGGATAATGAACTCAAAAAATCCTATACAATACAGCAACCAATTTAAAGCACGCTTAATGTAAAAGTACAATGTGACCCACAATAAAGCACAGCCTCTGCAGGAAAAATATCAGCCATTCAAATCACCACCGTTGTCCAGGATATGAGCATCGGAGACAGTTCGAATTTTCATTTTCACTATTGAACCTGGGTTTGTATTGCTGATGGGGAGGAAATTAAGATAGATGCTTTCATCATTTACACAAATTACTGAGGAAGTCCATAGGCGTCCAGAATTCAGTTCATTTGTCTCTGTTTAGTGTTTGTCTCTGTGTTCATATAGATAACACAGAGCACAGTAGCACATTGCCATAAATACGATGCTTGTAATAAATATTTGCACACATTAGCTGCATGCAGGTTCCTCTGGAAGGACCTGGAGTCCTCTCCTCTTTGCCAAATGGTTCGATGCTACAAATTCTCTTGCTCTAGAAGCAATGCAGATTAGCCAGTAATAAAAGGGTTGGATTGTTCTGCTCAGTTGGTTTTATTTTTTACTTTTTTTTTTTTCTTTTTGAGTAAGGGACTACAGATCAACGAGGAGCAGTGAGTTCAGAGTCCGGTAAGTTCTCTGCTTTCTAGATTAGTCTGTCTGGAAGTGGTTATTATTTGAAAAGAAAATGGAGACTATTCACGATCAGACACACTTCTGAGAAGTGTTTGTAGACTCTTTCTCCACTGCACCTTATTCCTGAGCATTCTAAGGAAACGCTGTGCACCTGTAAAGCATCCGGTCCTGGTTCCTGTCTGTCTTCCAGCTCCACAAAGTGCAGAACAATGGGATTTGCGAGTGGTGAGTTGCCAGCATCTGTATGATCCCGGATTTGCCTTGGGGATTAGATGATTTATTTTGTTTACATGTAATTTGTGTTATCCAACTGAAATGCCACTCTGCTTCTTCAAAATGTTCTGGTCTCCACATCACTTCCATTTAGGGTTGCAAGTAATCGGCTTATGCGGGTCACTTACGTAAGAGATTGAAGCAAATAAAATCAATCGATAAATCAAGGGATTCAGTCCTGCTTGAAAGTTATTTTGTGTGTGTGTGTGTGTGTGTGTGTGTGTGTGTGTGTGTGTGTGTGTGTGTAAGGAAGCTCTGTTTTCTCTTTCCTGAAGGATCCCGCTTGTCTTCTGAAGGTTCCGTTTGCCCCAGTGGCTCCTGTTGCAAAGCCTCGACTTGGCTCCAGCTGGCAGCACCCTGCACGATTCTGCTTTTTTTCTCTAGGTATCTTAAACAGCTAAACATTTTAAGCTGGTGCTTTGCTTAAGGAAGTCTTTGGCACATTTCTGGCTCAGTGAGGTTAGACCATGGAGGCCTTTTGATAACTGCCTTTGTAGTCTAAGTAGATATTTATTTAAATGGAGATGGATCATAAAACAGGGAAGGGACCTTTCACAAACTGCACGGGGAAGTCTCTTTTAACCTGAGGGTGAGATTATCAAGCAAAGGACATGCCTGGAACAAGAATTTACAAATAGTATTAAGGTTCATGACATTCCCACAGTGCTGTTGCCCATTTGTGCAGTTTTCCTCTGCCTTGTTCCCCTCATACCTTTGTGACATTCATCTTTAATCTATCTGCAAATGCTGTTTTCACAGCAAGTAACTTTGTAATCTTGTTTTGAATCTTACTAAAGAGATCACTGTAATAATACCCTGGGACAATGATTTCCACATGCATTATAAATCCTTTCCAAACGTATCTTGGAGAATGAGACTATTATATACATAGAAACTTAGAGCGGGCTCTCAGTATATAATGCAGAAGAATTTAAGAGTTTGAAAGGAAATAATACTGTTTGACTTAACAAGATGGTCTCCGTATAGGCTGCTAGTGCTTTTCATGTTGCTCTCTCTCCAGGACTGTATGAGGGCTTTTTATTCTGTTTTTCATCATAATTCCTTATTATTGCAACATTTCCTACTAAGACAAATGCTAACTGGTGACAGTTCTACTTCTGGCAACCCAGCCTCTCAAGCTGTATCATTTCTTTCTGATACAGAGATTCCTGTCCATCACATGCAGTGGTTCAGTCCTAATTCCTTTGCCCTTATATTGACTTCATCTTGTTCAGTAACATAGCTTGCTACTCTCCGAAGTACAAATGAATAGTTCTGTCATCTAACTTGTTTTAAATTTCCTTTTCCTTGGTTGAGTTTCCAATCATACTAGTGTTTTCCTCTGCATATGTCCTATTTATATGAATTTTCTTCAATCAAGTTGTAGACTTTGTTGGCTTTAGCCAGCAGTTGACTTTAGCCATTGCTATGTATGCTGCAGTTGGCTAAATTAAAATTTCTATACGGTTTCACCTCTGGCCTCCGTTTGACTTCACCAAAGAGTGATTCTTTATTATATTTTGCCTCAGTATAATACAGAGGGCAAACAATAGTATTTACTCTTCTGTCTCTTGGGGTTGATGGGAAGTATATTTATTACATATATGGCTAAAAGTAGTTGAGTGATATCTATTTGTGCCAGATATTTAAATTGAATTCAACATCTCAGTTGTTTTTCTGCAAAAATCTGAGTTTCCTATAAAAGAAAAAACTACTATTTCCCAGATGAAAGCATTTGGATTGGGTGTGATATACCTCACTTCCTTCCACAATTACAAATGGAAGGGAATCTCCCTCTGTTTTCTGCCTCCCTTAGTATTTAAAATCAGTGTGCTGCTTCTGCCTCTCTCAACTGTCACTGTAAGATGTCTTGTATGCCTAGAATGCATACAGAGATATCTGTGTGTGTGTGTGTGTATATATATATATATATACACACATATATATGTATATACACACATGTATGAATCTCATGTACAAATCTGTTCTTGTCATTGCACTGTTTGGCACTAAATCAGTTTGTAAAATGCTGGTGGCAGAACTGTGAGTTCTTGGCATCCATATGACACTAAATACACTGTGAACACTCAAAGAACAGGCACATATATGCAGAGACCCCCTCCGCTAATGCTAAATAAAGTTTCCACAGCTGAACATTCAAATGTCAGGAGCTGTGAAGTATATGACTGAATTAATAATACCATTTCTGCTCCCTAGGAACCACTAAAGCCAAAGACAAGCAACATTTTCTACTTTAGCAACTGGCTCACCTTTGGTAGCCTTATTTTGTCAGACCCAGGTTTCTAGTGATAGTAATTTAATAAACTTTTGTCACACAAAATCCTTACATAAGATTATCAGTGGACTCAAGCTAACTCTGGCATAGGCAGGGTAATCTTGTGCCCGTGCCATAAGCGAAACCTGCTCATAAATGTTGAACACCTAAAAGTCCAAGGGGCCAAATAATATCTTCAGTAACATTTTGTCTAAGTTTCTTTCACTGGGAATTTTGAGTGGAAAAGCGTGCAGGTGCAGTGCCCTACACTGTTTGCAATGACGGTCTTTGAATAAAGGTTTTTATAAAGGCACCACTTCTCATCTTCAGGGTTGTGTTATTTATTAAGGGGTGCAGGGAGTATATCTTCAGATTGCTAAGTTATCAAAAAATAAAATTAAAAAGCAAGCATGCAGCAAGACTTAAAAATGTTAATCTCTTCAGCATGTGCAGTTTGGTGGGGTGAGAATCTTCTTTCAACCAAATGCTTTGCCAAATGGGAACTTTTTGCCTCCTTGCCTGTTGGACGCACCTGTGCTGGCCATGATTGGGAGCGCCACCGCTAGCGAGGACGCAAATCCGGAGGCTCCTGTGTCCAAGGATGGGACCTTGCAGCTCTAGGAGGGGGCACGGTGAGATGATGACAGTGAACTTGGCACTAATGGGTGCTGAGCATCCTGCTTGTGGCAGTCAGCGATGGGAGAAAAAAGGCAACACCGGAGACATAAGATGAGATCATTCTGGTTAGGGCCAAACAGAGTGTGAAAGGCAGCGAACTGGTAAATTTTGGTTTTAGAACTAAAACCCGCATTTCTATTATCAGGTACCAAAGGTTGAATGTGATAAAACAGTGAGAATAATGAAAAATTGTTGAAATGTAGGATTGAGTTCATTTAAAAGTGTAGTTTACTGTTGTTTTAATCAGAGGGAAAAAAAGCTCTATTATTTTGTTGGATGTTGTTACTTTAAAATTATTCTGTTTTTATTTAGCTCCAGCAGCACAAATGGGTCCATTCTGTCCTGTTTTGTTAAATGGGATGGGGATTATATAAACATACACGGAAACTGCCTCCTGTTGCTTTGCTCTGGCTTTGGCCGCGCCAATGGTCCAGCTGCTGGAAAGCATTTGCCACAACCGAGGCACACCGGCTTTCAATATAAAGTGATCACTGGCTCAACACTTTTTATTTTCTTTTAGTGTAGTTTAGTGTTACCTGTGTTTGTAAATGTGTGCATGAATTTAGAAAAAACACCTACAAACCACATAGAATTTTATTATTTAAGTGTAGTTCCTAATCTTACCAAGAAAGGGAACACTAAACTTTACAGAAGTTTGAGTGAATTTAGCTGTTCACTCAGTTACTTAGGTCAATACAAATATCCATAGTTGCCTTCTTTAGGGAAGGGAACCTTTTAAAAACCTGTCCACGCTAATACTTTGAAGTCACTGCTTGCATAAGTAATTTGATGAGATACAAAGCTGAACTGATAAGAACAGGAACATACTCTTCCATAAAACATTTCAGATACTTCTCTGAAGCTAGCAGGACTTTCTTTTTTTTTTCATTTTTTTTTTTCTTAACCTCAGTAATAATTTATACAGTCATTATCGCAAATAAGTCTTGAGAAAGTTAATTAATGGTTGAAACAATAATCTCAGTTGAAAATACAAAATATCAAAATATAAATTGCTGCGAAGAGGTGTCCTTTGAAGTAAATCTACATGATATATAGCTCATTGTGAAACTTGCTTGCCTGTAATGCTGAAATGCTGTGCAGGCATGAAACATATTTCGTTTTGCTGGGATTTATCTGTTTTTAATTGCTATTAATAAAGCTGTGGTTTTTTTTTCCCCTAATAAAATACAGGTGCACTTCATGTTAGAAGACTTTTCAGAGATAGACGCTAGCTTACTTAAACAAAAAAAAAAAGAAATCTTAAATGAAAAATTTTAGAATAGAAAGGGAATATGTGTATCTTGGAAATCCCTGTGGAAAACCTAGTCTGTTTTATATTGACTTTGATTTAGAGGCTAAACTACATTTAAATATTTTACAGCAATAATGCCTTTAAACGGGTTATAAATAATTCACTCTATAGCTGAACAGATGTCTCTGTGGAGTGCAAACTCTCTATATCTTAATGAGTAGATTTAATAGAGTAAAACAAACTTCCAAGCTTTCAGTCTTTCAGTTATTGGAAAACAGATGACAGGAAATCTAACATTCTGCTCTGTACAGAATTAAAAACAGATAAACTAACTATAGAAAGCTATGGGGAGTGCCTAGATTTCTTCATTTACTTTCTTTCTTTTTTTTTTCTTCTTTTTTTTTGAGCTGTCACATTGCACAATATCATGGCCTATAACGTTCCCACTTATGTGTTTAGAAGAAGCCTCCGTTTTTATTTTCCTGCAACAGTCTTCACACAGGAAGGGGAAAGGCAAGAGCAGAAAGATTTGGGGCCCGCAGTTCCAAAAATATAAAAATCCTATGCAAAAAACAAGTAGGTTTGGGAAATCTAGCAGAATAATAGAAACTGGGACAATATCCAGTATCAATTCTTGAAGGTGAAAGTGGCAATGTTACAGAAGCAAATATTCTTTTACAAAATGTTATACCAAAAGGGTGTACAAATACAGCATCAGAGGACATAGTAAGATAACATTTGGGAAAACTTTCTGGATGTCTTTTCCAATTAGAGCAAAACCAGATTTCAAAATATAATCACAAACCAAAGTCTGGCTTCTAAACAAGTACTAGTCGCTACCAGCTGCAGTTTTTGGGACGTGTCTCGAGGAATCCTCTGCTGACCTCCCTGCTCCGCCACAGTGATGCCGAGAGGTTGGTGCAAGGATCTTCTTTCCTTTCTTTGTTTTTTTCCTTTCTTAATTTTTTAACTATGTCTTTTCTTAAGTTCCAGTGAAATCTTAATTCAGCCAAGTGGGGCTGCAACACTCCCACACCTGTCCGGCCCTGCTCGGCCTGCATGCTGAAATGTCTCTGCCCTGTCATCGTGCCCCTCACTGAGCAGCTCTCCTTGCAGTGCATAAGTATTAAAACGTAATGGGAAGCGTCGCAGAAGGCTGGTGGGAGCAAATTCAGTCTCAAATGCAGAGCAGCTCATGTTCTTTTGTTATCAGATCTCCCCGAGCCCGTGCCAGAGCGCTGCATCTCAGCCCCTACGTTAGCTCCCACAAGTTGCTGCTTGCGTTACGGGGAATTTTAAAACATGCACATCTCATTTATTGCCCTGTTTTCTCTATATACAACAAAGATGGGAAGCAGGAATCTATTCCAAGCCCTATAGGCTGTTTTCCAAACAGTGGCCAAGTGTCATGAGCTCTGAATTAGATATATGCACAGGTGTTTTGTTGTGGAGCGTGGTAGGAGGTTTTCTGGCCCTCCCTTGTCCTTTTGCAAGGCTTTTCTCTTAAACCATGTGTGATGATCGTGGGGACTGGCGCTGCTTTGGCACGGCACCGTGTTGCAGAGGCTGCAGTCAGGCCTCGTGCTTCGTCCTTGCGCTTGCTTTAATGGTTTTCACTGGTGCCTGCTGCTTGTTGTGGTGAGGGGTCATCCACATCCCTGTGCACAAGAGCCAAAGGAAGACCTGAAACTATCCTCAACTGGGCAGAGATTTAGCTCATTCTGAGCTTTTTTCCT